>JABXWE010026125.1:0-23004 GCA_014611495.1 Limonius californicus
AAATTATTCTTAGTTTATTATATTATTCACTAGGCAAAAGAAAAACCGTTGCTTACCAATTTACAAAAGCGCAACCGTTTAAAATGGGCGAAATCGCACAAAAATTGCACTTTACAACAGGGCCGTAGCTAGGGGGGGGGGGGCTGGCCAGGGCTGAGCCCTGGTAAAAATAATATTAGCCCTGGTAGTAGTTAGCAACCGTGGCTCCCCTTCCTTCAACGCCGAGGCGATCGTGCTCGTTCTATCGTGCTCGACGCGTGTCTGCTGTTTGTGACGTGACGGGGCGGAGAGAGGTTGTTGAAATTGAAGTGCCAATGCAAAATGGACATAAGAAACTTTTTTTCCAAAAAACGTTCAATTGATTCGGACGGCATCGCAAGTTCCTCATCCCAGTCTCAAGTAGTAAATAATACGGAAACGAATACGGAATTAGTAGAACAAAGTCCCACTGTTTCCAAACAAATGAAAAGAGTCCCGGTCAATTTACCCAAGGAGAGCCTATTAAACAACTGATGTTACCCACATACCCCAAACAAAATAACAATCGGTCTTTCCAAGCACCTTAGTTCAAAAAGTATAAATGGCTTGAATATTCTGGAGATCTAGATTCTGCGTTCTGTTATGCTTGCCGTCAGTTTCAACCAGCAGGAACAAAAGGGCATCAAATGTATACTTACATGGAATTTAGAAACTGGAAAAATGCCACCGATTTAAAAAACGATTTCCCTGCTCATGAAAATAGCAAAAATCATTTAAAAGCTGTGCAGATGTGGACAGAACGGAAACATAGGAACTCCAGCGGTTCGGCAATTTTCACACTAGTGAATAATGATATGCTTGAAAAATACAGATATTATGTTAAATCTATAGTCGAAATAGTTCAGTTCTTAACTGTAAACGAACTGGCTTTTAGAGGGAGCTATGATGTAACTGACGAGCACGAAAGAGGATTGTTCTTGAACCTGTATAATTATACTTTGAGAAAGCATGAAAGGCTTGCTGAATGCCTAATTCACGTTCCACGTAATGCGAAGTACACGTCACCAGACATACAAAACGATATAATAACCATCTTAAGTGAAATAAGGCGCGAACAGGTCGTCGATGATATAAAAAATACTGATGTGCCATGGTTTACGCTGCTTGAAGATAGCACAAGGGACAAAAACAATAGGGAGAATATCTCGATTGGTGTTAGGTATGTAAAAAGTGGCAAGGTGTTAGAGTCACTGTTGGGAATTTACACTACAGATAAGATGGATGCCGCAACATTCTCAAATATGACACTGAAAATTTTAACAGATAATGTTATGATGGTGCCAGTCTGATGAGCGGTCGAAAAGGTGGTGTGGCTGCTTTAATACAAAAAGCTTTGGGCGATTTATACCCTACGTGCATTGTTTTAACCATCGCCTCCACTTAGTTGTCATTAAAACCGTGAAAGAAATAGATGCAATAAAGCATTTTTTTGACCAGGCTATTACGTTGCACGAGTTCTTCGGTCATGGGAAGGTTGCAGCCGAGTATCAAGGAAAGTCTATTGTTAGAGTACTGGAACAGCGCTGGTCTGGACAGTTAGAGATTGTTAAAGTAATATATTCAAATTACTCTGAAATATTAAGAACCTTAGATGAAATAAAAACGGACGCTCATTTAGTGGAGAAGATGTGGCAAAAGGTGTTGAAATAAAGTCAGTGATGTTGGAATTTGAATTTAGATTTGTCCTAGTTTTCATGAAAAAATGTTAGGATTATTGGAGCCCGCTGTTGCTGTTTTGCAGGCACGACAAACAAGTTTAAAAGACGGCAATATCAGAATAAAATCAGTGAAGAACCAATGTCATGCTCTCAGAAAACAAGAAGAGTATGAAAGCCTAGCAAATGAAGCGAACCAACTTTTACGTGACTCGAAACTGACAGTGACAGAATCTGCTGATACTGAGAAGAGCCATAAAAGAGTTCCAATTTTGAGTTCCACAATGAAGAACTATTTGATAATGGAGAATTTGCCCTCTAGGTCTAGGAATCTGCTTCTGAATCCAAATCCATTGAGAGTGCCAATAAAAGCAGAATTTTTTTAAGCCCTTGATCTCGTACTCAATTTTGCTAGACGAGAGGTTTTCTAACAATGACGAGTTAATTAATGTCGTAAGCAGCATTGAATAGTATGATCTAGACAAGTTGAAATATCTGGAAAAATTAGGTAAGGCACTTACTACTTAATTGTTATTGATAAAATATCTAAATGAGAATATTTTTTTAGGTATTACATTACCTTCCGCAGAGGAACTAGCAGTGGTGAAGGATTTCATGCATAACAAACCGCCAGATGCAGACCATTTTTTTCGAATCGTATAAACAAAGAGAAGCGTTTAAAAAAAACATACACCCTTTTCGCTTCAATAGCGACTATCGAATGTAGTACTGCGCTAAATGAATTTTCATTTTCATCATTAATAGCAATCAATCGCCCACAAAGGTATTTTATGGATCATCCGCGTAAGGCCAATTTAATTTATTTAGCGTTTGAACGGGAAAGGAAACAGTCACTAAATCTGGACTAATTTTTAAGGAAATTTCATGATTGTAAGCAAAGAAGGTTACCTCTTTTTAGAGTTTATCAGTAAGTATACGGACAGTGTACTTAAATATGCAAGTAAACTAGACTAAGTTAAACATTGTCTTTAATATTGCAGAATTTTTCTCTTATATTAACAATGTGTAAGTAGGTATGTATTTCAATAAGATAAAATACTAGAAATTAATAATTTTGTAGTACACTTTCATTTTTTCGATCCTGCATTTATAATAGGGGTAGGGGTTCATTTTTCCCATCGAATTTTTTTTTAAAGTTCGTTAGAAGGAATTTCGTCGCATTGGTATGCAGGCTGCATACCAATGGAAAAAATAAACCCCTACCGGTATTATAATTGCGCCCTGGTATCAAACATACGAGCCCTACCTAATAGTTATTTCTAGGTAGCTACGGCCCTGCCTTACGACAATGGCATACGGTAATTTGGAGTGACGAGTCCAAATTTGATGTGTGCGTAGGCGACACTAGGAAACGCGTGTTACGTACATCAGCGGAAACATACCATAAAGACTGTTTGATTAAAACAGTCAAGTTTCCAGCATCCGTCATGATCGGGGGTTGTATGTCTGGAAAGGGAGTTGGAAAGCTACAGATCATTGACGGTACTGTTAACGCCGATAAATATAAAGGCATTCTTGCTGAAAGTTTTTTGCCATCTATTCCGATGTGCCAAACTGCCGAAGGGGACTTTTTTTCCAGCAGGATGGTGCTCCGTGCCATACGGCAAAAACAGTAAAGACCTGGTTTGAAGAACATCAAATTTCGACTTTACCATGGACTTCAAGCAGTCCGGACTTCTCACCAATCGAGTCTCTGTGGCGTAAAATGAAAAAGGAACTGCATAAGAATCCAGCACGCACAGTAGCCACCTTAAAACAAAGTTACAACAAATATGGGATAATATACAACCGCATGAATGTGCAGAACTCGTTAACACAATGCCTGATAGAATTAAAGCCGCTGTGACCAATAAAGGGGACGTAACGCAGTATTAAAATAATGGCCGAACTATTCTGAACCGTCAGTCATTCTTTATTTATTATTGTTAAGGTTGCAAATATTAGCAAATATAAAATTATTTTTTATCTAATCTATGCTTAAAGTTTATGTTTTGTTTTAGTAATACATTTTTTTCGAAGAATAGGTCTTTTACTGGACCTTCGCTATAATTTGGTAAATCACTGAATTAAAATTGATAGCCGGCCGAACTATTTTGGGCCTGAGCTCGTATATTGTTTTATTCTGTGTAATCTGCAGACCTTGAAATAAATCTTACTCAAATTCTCTATAATCTGTCATTAAAAAAAATAATTAAACCCATCACAGGGTAGGGGCGAGTTGGCGTTTGACCCCTAACAATACGTTACTTTATTTAGCAAATTATTACTTATATCACCCAAAAACTATGCCAATTGCAAGTACCTAATAATAATTTCTTTAAAAATAATAATACTACCGTGCGATGTTACTTTGCATACGCGGGTAACATAGTGTTGTCAACAGAAGGTTTTTGTTAAGACGCATGCGCCAGTTTTAGTTGTCAGTTGCCACGTGGTTTCGGACAAACAATCTGCATACATGGAGTTTGTAGCACGTAAAGGTGCTACACAACACTGTGCTTTTGGCGATTGTAAGAGCGACAGTCGTTATTCGTTAGTTAAATTTCTCGGATTTCCAAAACCATGCCTTGATCTACGTAAACATTTCGTTCAAGATCAAAACCATATAAAAAATTGCAGTGTTTGTGAAAAATGTCATCGCTGGCAAGTAAAGTGCAAACGCAGTGATGGGAAGTTTTCCAGTCTATTTCAAGTTACAAAAGACACATACATTTGTATTTTGCATTTTGTTGATGTTAAGGGACTAACAGAAATCTACCCTGATCCTTTACCGGCTGCTAGTGTACTTAAAATACAGGTAAAATATCCATTATTTATTATTTGTGATGACAAACAAACTTTGATGATTAATTAATTTCATTTTCTTTCAGAATTGTTCAAGAATGAAAAGAAATTGTCATTTTGAAAGTATCCAGCCTTTAAAAAAAACAACAGGGAAGTTGGTACTACCATCGCTAGTACCACAACAGAATGCCAGACTATTTCAACAATTCAAGAAAATACTGTATTTAATGAAGCCAATGAAATTACGAATTTCACCTACAGTCCTCTAAGTAGATTACAAGTGACAAGTCATTTGGAATATAAATCTTCATTGAACTTTTTTATAGTACCTTGCTAAAGAAGTGCAGACAGAGACCCCAAGCAAAATTAATCAAGCACTCAGACTACATTTATGTAGAAGGAAAATGAGTTCCTGAAGGTTAGTTATTCAAATAAACAGTTTTTACTAACAGTGGTGTAAACTAGATGTTTGTGCAGGAGCAATTTTCAAAATTGAAGAAAGAACACACAGCGTTTAAGAAAACCATTAAACGCAACAGCAGAGTTGCACAGCGAGTTGTAGAATTTGAATAAGCATGTGACAAAAAATCTATATTTTATACTGGGTTGACCTAGGCACAAATTCTTATTTTGGTAAAGTGTTTAAAAATACCTGACCGTATCTGGTACTGGGGTGAAAAAACGAAAATTCATCATCATACAAGAAATTATTTTCATCTTAGTTAGATTAAGAATGGGTTTGTTAATTACCGTTATGTCATATAGATTTTCTATTTCTAAAGGATTCTTATCAAAAGTGGTAAATACCTGGATTCAATTTAATGAAATTAGGCCAAATATATTTCCATCTAGACAGAAGATTAAACAACATTCGCCCAACCATTTTAAGCAGTTTAAAAACATTAGAGTCATTATAGACTGTGCTGAATTTTTTTGTCAAAATCCTACCAATTTTGAATAGCAAGGAAACTTATATTCGCAGTATAAATCACATACCACTTTTAAAGTGTTACTAGGTTGCACACCCAACGCTGGCGTTTCTTTTGTAAGTGATTTGTACGAAGGCTCGATTTCAGACAAAGCTATTGTACTAAAATCCAATTTTCTGGAACTTTTAGATAAAGATGATCTAATTTTAGCAGATAGGGGTTTTACCATAAAAGATTTAACAGATGCAAAACAAGTAATTTTAAATATACCCTTTTTTAAATGGAATGCAAACTTTTACGCCCGAGGAAGAAATGGAAACTAAAATAATTGCAAAGCAAAGGATATACAACATTGAACATGTTGTAGGAAGGATAAAGAATTTTCGGCTTTTAAGAAAGGTTCTGCCGCTTATTATGAGAGGAATAAAGGCACAAGTTGTATTTGTATGTGCATGTTTAGTAAATTTCCAAGAACCGTTGGTATCGTCACCAACCGATTTGTAAAATTTCAAGATTGTTTTCATTAGCAACCATAATTTAAAGTAGTATAAGGAATATAAATTCGTTATATTTTTTAATTTTAATATACTGGCACTCATACTGTGGTTATATTATAACAGGAGCATATTATTTGGAATGAACTTTAGGTAGGTTTTATAAAAATTAGTAATTAAATTAACAATATATTTTGTGCCTTACATAATATAAAATAAACTCGTATTGTTTTGTAACTTTATGTAATATAAAATATTGCACAAAAAAATATTTTTTATTCTAAATTAAACAACTCTTGAACAAAAAAATATTATTTGATCACGAAATTTTAGATGCAGTTGTTGTCCATACCAACGAAGAAATGACGCGAGCTATGAGTTCGGTAGATAATTTGCAGACTTACCATCGTAGAACTGACATAACAGAAATTCGTGCTTTGATTAGACTGCTCTATTTATCCGGAGTAAAAAAATCAGCCCATGTTAGTACTGAAGAATTGTGGTCAAATAAATACGGAGTCTCATTGTTTAGGGCAACCATGTCTCAAAAACGCTTCAAATTGTTAACTTCTTGTTTAAGGTTTGATAACAAAGAAACTCGTGCAGAACGACGAATTATTGATAAATTAGCCCCTATCAGGCAAATATGGGACAAATTTATCTCCAATTGTACTAAATTATATACACCACATTCATATTGTACAATAGATGAGCAATTGATGGGATTTAGAGGCAGATGCCCATTTCGCAACTATCTAGCGTCCAAACCGGATAAGTAGGGCATCAAAGTAGTCATGATGAACGACGCTAGAACATGGTATATAGTCGATGCTATACCTTATGTAGGAAGAGTACTGACGGAAGATAACGAGGCAGTTCCTTCATATTACGTACGGAAACTTTCTGAATCAATTTATGGGACGGGTAGAAATATAACCGTCGACAATTGGTTTTCCTCCGTAGATCTTTTTAATAAAATGTTTACTGCATATAATATTATTATGATTGGAACACTAAGGAAAAACAAAAGGGAAGTGCCTCCTTCCTTTCTTGGAGGAAAAGTAGAAGGAACATCAAAATTTGCCTTTGAAAATAACAAAACTCTAGTTTCGTTCGTACCAAAAAAGAAAAGAATTGTTCTTTTATTATCCACACTGCACTATTCGGATGAAATAGATCATGAAAGGGGGGAGGCCACAAATCACTATGGATTACAATAGTACCAAAGGTGGTACTGATACTTTTGATAAACTTTGTCATGCTTATACAACTTCAAGGACAACCCGACGGTGGCCAACGAGATTTTTCTGTGGTATGCTAGATCATAGCGTCATAAATGCTGCAGTTTTACTTAATTTAGCAAATAATAGTGTCAAAATGCATACAAGAAATTTTCTAAATGAACTAGCTTTTCAATTAATTGAATCTTTGTTGAAAGTTAGATTGGAAATTCCAACTTTAAATAGGGTACTGAAAACTTACATAAGGGATATTGTAGGGGTAGCTGAAACCACAGAATAACCTACACTTTTAGCGAAAAGAGAAAAATGTGTTTTTTGTCCGCGAGAAAAGGACAGGAAGACCAAAAATATGTGCAATAAGTGCAACCGTGCTATGTGCGACAAGCATCGCGCAACAGTGTGTTGTGACTGCGCCGAATAAAACGTGCTACTATTTTGAGGGGCCGGCTAACATTTATTTTCTGGAGTAGTTATATTTTGTTGTCATTCATGCATGACGTGGTGATCTAGCTTCTTGTATTTCTAATTATTAACTTCGTATTCTTACTATTTAAAATTCATGTTTACCAAATCTGAAGCTATGTTTAATTTTGTATTCTATAACCGCATTTTCAAATAAAAATTTATAAAAAGACTATGTACTTTGTTTACACACTCTAATTAGGTTATATAAGTAACTACACTATGGTGTATCTCAGCATACACCAAATTTCCAGTTTTAGTATTTGCAAGTCCTTAAAAACATTTTTTTTAAATGGGGTCATCCAGACCCCACGGTACCTTCCATATGCATCAAAAATAAAGGTGCCCTAGGAAGGTTAATTCACGTTCTTTATAATGTTACGATATTTAGTTTAAGTTAATTTTATCGTAACTCAACATATTGTATACGAGCCCTGACGGCTAATTAGGTACTGGAGAGTGGTTCACTTCGTTGAAGAGGACATCGTGGAGGCGGTTCCTCTTTCATGGATTGATAATGAAACATGCTGTTGGCCTCCATTCAGTGGCTTAAAATTGAAGACAGCTATTTCAAAAGGTACACTTTCTGAGCAACATTGGAGAAAGATACAAATTCGAGTAATTGGCAAAATGTATGGTAAGTTGTAATAAATTTTTATTGCTGAAATAGATTTGTGTGTGTATACCTGTTGATTTCAGAGACCTTAAACAAAGCTCGTATGAAGGCTTTAAAGGCTGAAACGGGCTCAGATTTAAATTCGGAGATCGAATCTAAACGCGAGCGCCGTGTGAAAAAGAAACGTTTTTGCGTTGAAGAGGGTGAAAGTGTCCGCGAGGATGAGGATAGCGATGAAAAAAAAAAGGGAAACTCCGAAGTCCCAAGTGCCGTCTATATCCGAAAAAACAACTTTTGGGTCACAAAAAGGTACTCATACCGATGAACTACTACCATCAACATTAAAAAAAATATTTGGCTGGTTAGATACCCATATTTACTACACTACGATAATTCCGTACCACTCCCTATCTTCCCAAAATGTTACCATCAGACAAATAGGTAATTGAAAATTAATTATTACTACTATTTCAGGAACTACCGAAGCCCGCCAAATTGTACCAAAGGAAACACAAGTTGCACTTCAAACTTGTTGAACAAATGTCAGTCTTCCGCCACCTTCGCTTTCAATGGGTAATTCTTTTATTACGAGTATTAATGAGTTTATATTTTAATGCCATTTGAATAATGTATGTATAGCAGAGGCATTCAAGAAACAAGTGCTAAGAAAATTTAGCCTTATTGGTTACAAACTAGACCAACTTATGGAAGACATGTCAAACATAATAAAGAACAGCAACAGAAAAGAAGAACCCGATGAAGAAGAAGAGAAGATACTGAGGAAGTTCAGCTTCCCATTAAAAACAGAAGACGAATTGAACGAATTAGCAGAATTTCTGTAACTGTAACTTGTAAGTAGACATACGTAAATAATATAAATTTCTGTAGGTATTCGTAATAACATTTTTTTTTAGGTGAAAGAGTTGTCGAAAACTGGAGGTTCGTCCAGTAAAATAATGGTCAAACGGGTAATGGGTTAAATTTTTGCAAATCAGCTGGCGATGAATTATAGCTGGATAGCTTTTAAATCAAAGAAAAACTTTTCAGTTCGTCTGATTTCCCGGGTGGTAATAGGTAAGTGTTTCTATTTGTAAGTACTGGTGTAGTATGACTAATTTGGCTTGTTCCATTATTGTAGATGCGGTTGAAAAAATTCATCCGAATTGTACCACAGCAGAAGTAGAGGCGGCCATGAAGACGTGGCTAGTGAATGCCAAGGAGAGAGAAATGAAGAAAGAATAAATATACTCCTGGACGAAATTAATAGACCAGTACAATTTATTTCTGCAACTAATAATTCGATAGAAATTTGAATAAGTACATTAAGCAAATTGGGCACTAGTCTAATACTTACATTGAAAGCATACTATTCAAATTTTAATTGAATTTGTTTCAGAAATAAATTACACTGGTGCGTTCATTTCATATTTTAAGTTTTTTATCTTTTTTATATCTTTTTGTATGGTTTCTTGTATTACTTTTTGTAGTCTATTATTTAATCAAAATATATTGTATTTTACAAGTAAATGTATTTTTTTTCTGGCAACGTACATATAATATGCATTATAGATCCTGCATATCTATAAAAAATATTCTGGCAACGTACTGAAAATATGCATTATATATCTATACATGTAAAAAGAATATTCTAGCAACGTACTGAAAATATGCATTATAGATCCTACATATCTATAAAAAATATTATAGCAACATACTGAAAATATGCATTATAGATCCTATATATGTATAAACAATATTCTAGCAACGTACTGCAACTGCATTATAGATGCTGTATACATAATAAGAATGTTTAGGATAATATTCTGTGAAACTTTTAAGAATGTGACAGACTGTCCAATTTGATTGTACACAGAATGTACTCAGAATATATGAGCATCCGTATAGGATATTCTCAGAACATTTGAATATTCTGCCAGCATATTCTGTGTAGATATATAGAATGTACCTGTGCTGTATGGGAAGGATCCTTAATGAAACAGAACAAAAATACAGCACCATTGAACGTGAATTATTAGCCATTGTTTGGGATAGGAAACAATTTCGACCATATCTATTTGGTACTAAATTCTTATTATATACTGACCATAGACCCCTCATTTGGTTAAAGAATCTAAAAGAGCCTAACTCTAAATTAACTAAGATGGCCACTTAAACTAGAAGAGTACGATTACGAGATTCGATACCTTCCAGGTAAATCCAACAAAGTTGCTCACGTCCTCTCCAGAATTCAATTGTATCCTACTACCTTAACTGATTTACCGTCTGAAATTCCAAATTTAAATTCAAACGAAAACTCACGATCAACACTTAATACTCCTGACCTAATACCGGATAATATTAGTAATTTAGCCGAACGAGCTGATTCTCCTGATCTAGAAGATTTTATGACAATTCCTACATTCATACCCCCTTCTAAACCTTCTACACCCTTAGAACAACATGACAAAGTTATTGATAACATTTCTTTACTTGACACTATACATACCCAAGCTAGCTCTACACCGGTCATAGATATTTCAGAAAAACCATTACAACATTTCAAAAATCAAATTGAATTTGTTACAACTCAGATCTCTAAAAAATAAGAATCACAACTTTTGATAACAATAAACATATTTCAATATTCGCCAACGAATCAAATAAGAAAATGAAATTTAATGAACTGTTAATTGAGCATTGTCAACCAAAAACAGACTATTACTGTGACTTTCCTTCTGATCAATTATACAATGACTTTTCTCAATACATTTATGACTTACTAATGAAAACACACCTAAATTTCACCGATGTATGACACAAATAACTTACATTACAAATCCCGAAGACCGAAAACACAATTACAACTTTATCACCAAGGTAAAACTAATCACCGCGGATTCAAAGAAACACTCGAACATATACAAAGAAAATATTATTGGCCATCAATGCAGAAGACATCAAATCATATATAAATAATTGCTCAATTTGTAAATCCCAAAAATATAATCGGCATCCCTTAAGACAACCTTTTAACTTAACACCTCTAAGTAACAGACCATTTCACTCTATACATATTGCTGTGGTATACAGGTGCTGTTGTCTTGCATCGATATGAATTTGGTAATATGCTTATTTATAATTTGTATAATGTAAAACAGTAGGATGAATCGAGATCACGTGCCGATGTAGAATGTATGTAGCCTTTGAACTACTGACATGAGCGGAGTGATGGTAACAGGGAGTTAAGGTAACGAAGGAAAAATAATAAACAAACAATTTTTTGGGCAGTCTAGAAAATCCCGGCAGGAAGACGGGTGGATGGTCCCTCAGACCTTTCGTTGTTCGCAGCAATAAATTGAAATAAATTGAGATAGAAGTTATTCTATTCGAGTAATTAATATATCGGTGTCAGTTTGTACAATTTGGAAAAATAAAGCAAGTTCTAAACCTGTGCATCGAAAAGTGATTTCAAGGTGTTCTTAACAAATTTGGTTGAAAGAAAAAGGTAAGAGTGACCTAAACCTGAGATACGGGTTTATTTGAAAGGTGTTCTATCGTAAAAGCTGAGCTGGGTACATAAGTTATTAGCTGGAAGCTAGGGCAGAAAAGGGCTCATAGCAATATGTATATATTCCATATTAATAATCAAAAATATCTAACTTTAATAGATCCTTTTTCAAAATTTGCACAAGCTTATCACCTCCGATCTAACAACCTCGTAGATATTATAGATCGATTGTTTTATTCCATTACTACTTATCCTGTCCCTCAACTACTTATAGCTGACAACGAATTTAATAAAACCCCCTTGAAAGACTTTTTAGATTTCCATAAAATTCAATTTCATGCTGCTACTTCTTATCATCATAATTCCAACTCGCCTGTTGAAAGATTACACTCAACCTTCATTGAACAATACCGTCTATTCGAAAATAAGGTCCCCGAACATCAAAAAATACAATACGCAATTTTAGCCTATAACACGAAATAGTTTTCGGACACACAGAAAGCAGAAATCGTTTTGATCTAGAATTTGACAAAACATTTTTAAACGATTATGTTAATGACCATAAAAATAAAATGCACAAAATCTATCATAATGTATCCGATATTCAACAACAAACAACAACTAACCGAAATTTACAAATCAACGAAAAAAGAACAAACCGAAAATTAAAGAAAGGACAACTGGTCTATATTAAGACAAATCATAGAAGCAAAAGCAAACCTCGTTTCATTGGCCCCTACAGAATCCAACAGATTCTACAACATGACACCTACCTGTTAACTAACGATTCAAACTATTCAACATTAAAAAGACATGCTAACGAAATAATGCCCCTTTCAGGACAGTCACCATCACCGTCATCATCCTCACCGGGACCTTCGTCCATTGTGACGTAACAATTAAAAACTTGGACTTTATTCAAAACCCTAGATTATACCCCTTTATTATACAATTATAAAACGCTTAAAACTAATTTGCTTAATGACATTTCAATATTAAATAATAAATATTATGTGCTTCCGCATAGATCTTTTAATACTACATTAGATATTGCTATTAATTATAATAATCAATTACTACTAATACAACAGTACTTAGATAGAGCCGACCGACTAATCGATTAATTATTCCCCGAACTTTATTTGAAACATAAATCAAAAAGAAGTATTGCCTACGGACTTGGCGACATAATAAAATTCCTCACCGGAAATCTTAATGCAGAAGATGGCAGACGATATGACGAACTTATAAATAAATTAATTAAATCCACCGACACACAAAAGACTGTCCTACAAGAACAAGCATTAATACTAAACGACACAATAAACACGTTCACCATAAACATTAAAAATCTCGCTGAAAATCAGAAACTTTTGAATGAAAAGCTAAACAAAATTATTCTCGATACCAAATTAGAAATTAGAGAAATTTTCGGAACTATTTCCGCCTTTGATGTTTTGGACCAATAATCCAATCCCTACAACTATTCATATCAACCTGTTCAGAGCATGAAACCTCTCTAACATTTGCCCAATCTCACCAATTACATATACACACATGATCAAAATTATTGCATATCGCATTTGCAGGCAATGAACCATGTTTTTTCATTAATTTATCCCATAAATGAATAGGTTGGGTATTTAAAAGTTTATTACAACAAGATATCCAAAATATAAAACAAAAGACACGAATGTTTACTAAGCAACTAAAATTGACAAAGCAATCAACTTAGTAAATAAGTTAATTTTGTGATTTTTTGCGCTGCATAATTAACATAATGGTACGAAACACGATTACATACTTCAACAGAGTGAGAATAGTGACCCTCTTGCAGAATGGGCTGACACAAAGAGAAGTTGCGGAAACTGTAGAAGTATCACAGAGTGATGTCTCCAGAATTTTTAGAAAATTCAGGGAGACTGATGACGTTAAAGATAGGCCAGGAAAGGGTAGAAAGAAAGTCACTACGCCTAGACAAGACCGCCAATTAACTCTAATAGCTCGAAGAAATTGCACATTGTCATGTAGTGCTCTGCAACGAGAATTCCGAAGAACGGGAGGAATAAATATTTCCAGGCACACAATCCACAGGCGTCTGAAATCCAACAATTTGCATCTTCGTAGGCCTCTCTATGTGCCTAGATTGACTCGTCAACACAGAACCACTCGTTTGCGTTGGGCCCAAGAAATGACAGCAAGGGCACCAAATTGGAATATGGTAATGTTTTCTGATGAAACCAGAATTGGCTTGCTAAGTGATTCAAAACGTATACGAGTTTGGAGAGGTCCAGGAAGGCAAGCACGCTTGTCCACAGCCCAGTCTCGTCTTCCATTCCAAGGTGGTAGCGTAATGTTTTGGGCCGGTATAATGCGCGGTGCTCGTACGCCACTGGTGGCCATTGAAGGGACAATGACAAGAAACCTTTACATTAGAGAGATTCTTGCTCCTGTTGTACGTCCATTTCTAGGTAGAGTGGGCGAAGATTTCGTATTTATGGATGACAATGCGACGCCCCATCGTACTCTTGCCGTTGAGCAATACCTTCAAGAACAGGGTATCACAAAGTTGTGGTGGGCAGCAAATTCTCCCGACATGAACCATATTGAACATGCTTGGGACATGTTAAAAGCCCGTATTAGAAATCGAAATAATCCTCCTTTAACTTTAAGAGAATTGAAAATTGCTGCTCGGGAAGAGTGGGACGCTATTCCTCAAAGAAACATTGACTATCTCATTGAAAGTATGGAAAACCGCATAAATGCGTGTCTTCGTGCCCGAGGAGGAAATACCGACTACTAATGTATTAAAATTAGCGTTTATTGTTGTGTTCCTGTTTTTAGTTGAATTTTGTATTAGTCTTTGGAATAAAAACTCTTTAAAAAACCCAATCCCAATCCCAATCTATTTAACACAGATGAGCCGTTTTCGATTAATCTAGTCGATACTAATAAAGTCGATTCCGATTACAGCACACAATCTCATTAAAAAGTTTATGTCGTGGCGATTCACAGATATGCAATAATTTTGATCATGTGTGTATCTTTAATTGATAATGACGACCTACTATCTGCTTTGGAACTTATTTCAGAAAACTTACAAAAAATACAAACAACCGTCAAAAGAACCCTAAATTTACCGTATGCCGTTAATTATAAAAATTTACACTTATATAAATCACTAATCCAAATAAAAGGCTATCAAGAGAATACTACTTTTATCCTTATATACGAGATCCCCCTATAAAACAATTCCTGGAATACCTATCAATATACAGGATGTTTCTGAATATCATGCTAATATTTAAGGGGGTTATACTTGGGTCCATTTTGAGACAAAAAACTTCATATGAACATATGTCCTAAAGGTCTTGACTTTTGAACTACAGGGTGCTAAAGTTTTAAGAAAAATTCTTTTTTTTTATGATAACTTTGGTATGACCCTAGATATTTTTGGGAAACGTAGTACGCATCTTCTATGCATCAAAAGGCATTTTCTGCTGTACAACATAATTTTTTATTCTGGCCAGTTGCGTTCGTGCGGGATTTGCATTGAATCATTTTAAAAAGAAGTGATACGCCACTGCTTTTTCTTAAAGTAAAAATTATTTTTGAAAACCTCATTCCTTTCTGAGCAAATCTGGTCTTTTGATTTTTTTTTCGTATGACGTACGGTTTTCTCATAAAAAAATAAAATTCATTCATTTGCACGTTGTTATGAAATTGGGTATTATCAAGGAGTAAAAACGTATCTAGTAGGTAAGAAGCAGATTTTGTTTTGTAAACATAAACAATTGTCTACCTAGTCTAGTTGTCACGTATTTAAGTCATTAAAATTAACAATATTATTAAAAAAACATAGTCCATTTTACGAATTCTGAGTTAGCAGATATGCATTACATGTATGGGCTTGCTGATGGTAACGCACTGGAAGCCACGCGGTTGTATGAAGACCGCTTTCTAAATAGAAATATTCCGGATGCACGAACATTTTCAAACATTCATAGAAGGTTGTGCGAAAAGGGAAGTTTTGAACCACACAATCATCTAACAGGAGTACAACGTACTATAAGAACACCAGAAATTGAGGTAGCGGTTTTGAATTCAGTTGAGGAAGATCCCGGATTAAGTACACAAAAAATTGGGAACAATTTGAAAATCTCACATATTCTTGTTTGGAAAGTTATCCATGTCTTTGTATTATATCCCTACCATATCCAACGGGTTCAGGCTCTACTCCCTCGCGACTTTCCATTATGGATGAACTTTTGCCAATGGTTTCTTCAAAAAGTGTATGAAAATCCATTATTTGATACTGAAATTTTATTCACCGATGAAGCCAATTTTTCCAGAAACGCCATGCAAAACTTTCACCATAATCATTCTTGGGCTGACGAAAACCCACATGCAATCTTGGAATCCCGTCACCAGGAGCAGTTTTCTGTTAACGTGTGGGCTGGAATATGCGATTATTTAATTGGACCCTATTTTATTCATGAGAGGTTGATGGGCATAATTACCGGCAGTTTCTCGAAGAAGAATTGCCAGGTTTGATGGAAGATGTTCCCATTTTAGTAAGAAATCGACTGTGGTTTATGCACGACGGGGCACCAGCGCACTTCAGTGCTCTGGCGCGCGAATATTTAAACCAAAATTACAATAATCGCTGGATAGGTTGCGGAGGACCACAGGCTTGGCCACCTAGGTCCCCGGACCTCAATAGTTTAGATTATTTCCTGTGGGGTCTTCTTAAAACATTGGTTTACAGCACACCAATTCATACTGAAGAGCAGTTGAGAAATCGCATCATAGTTTCTTGCGAAACTATTAGAAACAGTCCCGGCATTTTGCAAAGAGTACGTAAGTCCATGAGAAGAAGAGCAGAGGCATGCATATTGGCAGAAGGTAGACATTTTCAACATCTGATTTAATATGTTTCTTTGTGCGTTCAGTGTAATTTTGTGTTAGCATTCCAAAATGTATTTAGATTACTTTAATTTCATAATTTTAACCTTTAAAGATTATTCTCTTGAAAAAATTATTGTTTAAAGTTACATAAATTGTTTTTTCTCGAAAGTGGTCTAGCGAGATGCAAATGAATGAATTTTATTTTTTATGCGAAAACCGTACGTCAAACGAAAAAATCAAGAGATTTGCTCAGAAAAGAATGAGGATTTCAAAAATAATTTTTACTTTAAGAAAATGCAATTGCGTATCACTTTTCTCTTTAAAATGATTCAATGCAAATCTCGCACGAACGCAAGAATAAAAAATTATGTTGTACAGCAGAAAATGCCTTTTGATGCATAAAAGATGCGCACTACGTTTCACAAAAATATCTAGGGTCATACCAAAGTTATCATAAAAAAAAGAATTTTTTCTTAAAACTTTAGCACCCTGTAGTTCAAAAGTTAAGACCTTTAGGACATATGTTCATATGAAGTTTTTTTTCTCAAAATGGACCCAAGAATAACCTCCTTAAATATTAGCATACTATTCAGAAACACGCTGTATACAACTAATTCCATTTCCTGCCAACTATTTTCAAATGATTATACCTACCTATAACACTATCCTTTTTAACACAAAATTTAGTATTCCCGTGACAAACGATCTTTCTACAGAAATTTCCACGTCTAATTATTTCTGCACACAGAATAACCATTTTTCAATACCTAACTCTAAACTATACGAAACACAATTATTACCCTTCGAAAATAATCAAACATTCAACCATTTCAATTTCAACTATATTCCACCAAAATAATAAAAATAAATCGATCTACTTGGATCATTAGTTCTCCTAATGAAAATATTATTGATATAAAATGCATAGATTCTCTAAATAGAAAAATTACTACGGGATCAATATTGCTACATATTACTAACGACTGTTCAGTATTAATAAACCAAAATGAAATTCTGAACACTTTTCAATCATCTTCTGTGGAAGAAAACCAAATTCAAATCTCATCCATTGGAAAATTGCAAACAAACCTTTCAACTAAATTAAATGTAACAAAAATCGATTTATCACCAATTAATGTTCATGGTCTTACCCAACATCAAGCAAAATTAACAAAAGAAATATCAACCCTTGAAAATATTATACCGATCGAATATAAGTTTTAGCTCCCTAGATATTGTTATTGTAATCTTAATTATCTGTACATGTACTATTGTTTATCTTTATTGTAAACGTAACTCCTTTAAAACAAAACTTATTAATATGTTACATAAACCAGAAAATGAAATAATTGCTTTAAACGATTTATCAAATTCATCTTTGCGGCAATGCAAAACTTAAATATTGCTTCACCATATTTAAGGTTCATGGTATGGAAGAGTTATATGATTAAAAAATGATGAGTCGCTGCAGATAAAGACTTCTTGTACGTTATCGTAATATTGTCAACTTAGCTTGCAGCTGCTCTTAATTAATATAACGTGTTAAAATAAGCTTTAGTTTTAGTTCCATTTTGCATCTTGTATGGAGTAGAACTATATTATTTTTTATATATTTTTGAATACACGCTTTTTAAAAATCTACTTCGTCGTTGAACAATCATTATTTGCGTGCCCACTTGCAAAACAGCGCCACACTTAAACCGGTCCCAGACACATTGGGAATATTCGCAAATACAGGCATTCGCGAGTAGTGTGGGCAAGGCATTTGCACTACGTGTATGCTCGTACTCGTACTCGGGCTGTTCCCATCGGTTGTCGGTAAATACAACACGAATCAAAGGAAAATTAAATACGTTTTTCCTGGTAATCGCACTCGCCGTGAAGCTCCCAGACTATTCCTGAAACATTGCGGTTACTCGTGTATACTTAGGATTGCTTTGTTCCTTGAGTTTATTTTTAGTTATTGCGTACTAGTACGACGCGACGGATATATTTACGACTGTTAATAATTAAAATGGAATTATCAAGTGAGGCGATTTTTGAGTTTTTGGACTTTTTGGACTTGGAATCCCAAACACCTGCTGCACCGAAACCGCAATCAAATACGAGATGCCTGGAAAATAATTTATGATTCGTTTTCTGTTGAATGTTCTATGCATGATTTAAAAAAAAAAGAGAGACTCATTAACCCTTTCGCTGCGACCGCCACATATATACGAAAAAAAAATAGGTGCGTTTACTGCGACTGCCACATATACGCGCACACGTTTATACCTTTCGCTGCGCGTTCCGCTTTTAGTTGTACGGGCTTTCTAGCGAGGGTGGGAGTACCCCCACACACTTCAGCACCGAATTCATGAGACGCGCTTATGGGGCAGCCACAGTATGTCCCAGACAGGGCAGTGGGGTATACGCTTGCTTCATTTTACTTCGCTATTGCATTATAACGTTGATTGTATATTAGAAAATGTCTCGTGTACCTCCCCCACGTCGCGGCAAACATTACTCATTGGCCGAACTAGAAGAGATACTAACCAGGAGTGAATCAGAAAATGAATTAGCTGATGGAGAAGTTTCCGATGAAGAGTATGTTGCTGCCGTAAATGAAGTTGCAAGAGAACTTGATGGTGAATTGTCGATTGACGAACCGTGTGATAATGAAGATTCTGAGGTAGCTGGAGCCTCTAGCTATTCTATCAATGAAAATTTAGATTGGAAAGCAGAAAAATACAAGCCTCATATCTTCCCCTTTGATGATACGCAGTGTGGAAATACCATACCTGAACTAGAAGAATACTGCACCTCATACGAATGTTTTGAAGTGTTTTTTGACGAAAAGATAACCGAATATATCGTGCAAGAAACTAACAAGTTCTACCATATGTTTTGGAAAATAAAGCACATGTTGCTCCTGCCTCAAGTTTGCACGAGTGGAAAGATACAAATCCAAAAGAGTTGCATGTTTTTTTTGCTATGAATTTTCTTATGGGGCGTGTGAGATTCAAGAATACTGGTCCCGAAATCCTTTGATTTGCACCCCTGCTTTTGGTAACACGATGCCTAGAGACCGTTTTTTGCACATATTGAGCATGTTGCACTTTTCCGACAACAACATGCCAAAAGATAACGACTCGTTGTGCAAGGTTCGGCAAATTGTTAACCACATGCGAAGTAAGTTCAAGGACTCGTTTATCCCATTCCGAGAACTATGCATTGAGGAAAGCTTGATGCTTTTTAAAGGTAGATTGTTTTTTAAACAATACATACCTAACAAACGTCATAGGTTTGGGAGAAAGTTCTTCATTTTGTGCGATTCACGTACCGGCTATATTTTAGATTTTATAATCTACACTGGCGCTACAACCGAAGTAGAGACGACTGATCTTGGAAAATCCGCTGATGTGGTAGTGACATTATTGGACAGATATTTTGACAAGGGACATGACCTCTACATAGATAACTGGTATAGCAGCCCAGATTTATTTTTATGGCTGTACAAACGATGTACAAACGCCTGCGGTACTGTCCGCAGAAACAGAAAGAACCTGCCAAAAATGAACGAACAATTAAAGAGAGGGGAATTTACGTTCCGCACTGCCAAAGATAGAATTATATGTGTAAAATGGTGCGACAAAAGAGAAGTTTTCATGCTGAGTACTGCTCATGACCATCAGGTAACTACTGTAGAGAAACTGGACCGAGCAACAGGGAGAATAATTGTGAAACCCAAGTGCATCGCTGAGTATAACAAATTTATGGGTGCAGTAGACAAAGCAGACATGTTGTTGAGCTCGGTTGAATGTGTACGAAGAAGCACAAAATGGTATAAAAAATTATTTTTTCACTTGTTGGACTTGGTTCTTCTCAACGCTCATGCGTTATACCAAAACGTTACAAAGAAGAAGGTACCTTTGGCCCGCTTCCAATTAGAGTTGATTACAGAAATTATTGAGAACAGCAATGCTGGTATAATAATCAATACTGCACGAAGTGCACACACACCTGCCCCTTACCGCCTAATTGCAAGACATTTCCCAAGAGAAGTTCCAGCTAGCAATCAAAACCTCAGAACGGGACGAAAACGATGTTACGTTTGTGGACTCAAAAAGAAGAGGAAGGAAACGATTTATATGTGCCACGAATGCAATGTTGGTCTATGTGCTGTACCGTGTTTTGAAAAGTACCACACACTGAGAAAACTGAAGTAATATTTTAAAAAAATAATTTTGTTTTATGAATTTGTTTTGTGTTAATTTGAATTTCTGTTAATATTTTACATTAAAACTATAATCTGTATTTTTTTTAAATAAAACGTTTCTGAGTAATATCTTAAAGCTAAATGTTGTATTACTACAACGCAACTAACTTACACACCATTTTGGGCGACTAAAATGGGTTTTTGGCATAGGCATAGGTTTTATATATTCGCTGCGCGAGACGCGTATTAGCGCCGCAGGGAGGGCACCAACTCGCGGCGACTAGCGGCCGCAGTGAAAAGGTTAATGGCAACTCTTCGGCCACTATTGACCAAAGTTAAAAAAAGTACGAGGACCGGAACTGGCTGTGCCGATGTATTTAAGCCGACTTGGTTTGCTTTCGATAGAATTTCAAAATTTTTGATGCCGGTGTACCAGGCAAGAACAACAAAAAATACAGAGGTAGGTATATATTTAATTTTACTAATCTTGATACAAAAGTCTCATTTTATTACAATTAATATGTTTTTAACAACATGAATTCTGCCACGGTACTTTTCCGCTTGTAATAAAATAATCAGCAAACTGTTCTCTTATATATTTGACGCCTTTTTTTTTGCTTCCTGGGAATTTTACGAAGCGGTAACAATGAAGTCATATTGCTTTCATCCTGTCGCCATGATCCTTGAATTAACGTCCCCTCTATTTCACTGTCGAAAGTACGTGGTGGCGTAGGCATATTTGGAGGATGACGATCTACGCTTAGTCGATAGTTGAATGACCGTTCCTTACTGCCTTTATCATGAGTTCCAGCAAAAGGCTTCACTATATGTCTATATAAAGGGAATGCATCATCTGCCACAAAAACGTAAGGGATGGGCAATGTCTGGGCAGGTAATGGTACATCTGATAGTAGATTCAGTTATTTGCAGTCATTTTTTTGAATAAAGCACAATTGGCAAAAACGGCTCCATCACTTATCCTTCCCTGACATCCAATGCCAGTAAATATGAAGCAGTAATTAGCGTCAACAGCAGCCATTAGTACCACACTAAAGGAGCTTTTATAATTAAAGAATTCGGTTCCACTATTAAGTGGAGACTGTATTATAACGTGTTTTCCATCAATGCTACCTACACAATGAGGAAAATTCCATTTTCACGAAATTCATTCTCCATATTTAGCCATTCTTGTGATGTTGGAATCTACAAAAAAGATTATATTACAATTTTATTTTGTTTTTCTTATTAGAAAACAACAGAACATGCAGACGTAGAGCATGAGGGAGAAGACGATGATGAAGAAGATTCTGTTAGCGAGGAACCAGCAAATAGTGCTGCCGATCCTTATGTACCACATACATTTCAATCACCGACAATAAAAGGAGTGAGGAAACGAAAATTAATGAATATAGAGGCTATCCAAACACAAATGACGGATCCTTACAAAGTAGTGAAGACTGTGGCTAAGTTATTGGGAACTGTAGACCAAACAGTGACTTAATCGATGACTGAAACTTGTGCAATTCTTTGTTCATGAACTAAATAAATACATTGTGCTCTCATTTTTCAGTCAGTCGTTCCTGAATTTTCAAGTTGTCAACATTACTCTGCTAAATTGTGTAACCAAGTTTAATAAATAATTTACCAATTTTTGTGTCTTTCTTGTTCACATAAGAAGAAAAACTGGTGTCAGAAGTTCAATATTTTTTCGCGAAATTAACCTTTTAAAAGGACAGTAGGCAAGCATTTACAAATTCGCGGCTAAGTTTGTTTCAAGTACTGTCACGCAGATGACGCCACATGGAAATCACGTTTGTAGGGTCTAGAAAACAATATTCTTGACACATTTATAAGGCCGGTTGTACCAACCGAGTTCAAGTGTAGTTCAACGGTAAACTGAGATTAAACACTAAAAATGAGTTGTACCAACCACGTTTTGGTTTGAACGGTAGATCAAAACGCCAGTTCAGCTGAACGGTCGGTATCGGCCGTTTAAACTAGGTTCAAGCGTTTTTGAATGTCGGTGGCAGTTTTAACCTAACATTTGAGTTGATTCGCGTCAGATCAGAACTTTTTCAGCAGGTTGGAATTTTTTTTGTTTGCGATTTGAAAGCTTGTGTTGTGAAATAGTACATTAGTTTTCTTTTTT
>JABXWE010026126.1:0-16544 GCA_014611495.1 Limonius californicus
CTACCTGATAATTGCACGTCCTAACGGCAACTCAAAACTTGCACAGGCATTTTAAGGCAAATGGTTGCCTTTACGCGTTTGAACTAAGAGTACCTTATTTATGTACTTTTTAATTCTCTTTCAGAAAATAAAAGAAAACTGCAAAATTTTCCACTGATAACAAAGTTAGAGCTAATATAAAATTTGAGTGGTACGTTAAGTGCCTCTTAAAGTTAAGTCTGGTGTATGAAAATTCTGCTGCCACTTTACTACATAATGGTAAGTATGTGTTGAAAGAATTATCTTTAGATTTGTGGAAATTACAATAAAAAGACTTCTTAAGGAAGGACTTTCTGCCTAAGGTATATTAGGTTTAATCGGTTTATTTTAATCTAAAGAATCTATGGCTAAACGCTGGCCCATTGTTTCTGAGACACCCTGTATATATTGTTATGTTATTATTATGGGGAGGCTTAGTCTCTAATTAGGCGGGGGTGCTATCTGAAGGTTTCATTGTTATCTGTTGTAAATTAATAATATTTTTTAAAAAATGGGTTTTGACAGCTGACAGTTATCCCATCTGTCATAATCTTTGTATTTTGATTGGTAGCTAAGTTAATTAAGAAAGGAAGTTGGGTTTTATGTTTTTTGGGAAGTTCTTGAAAAATTTTAATTTGTGGATGTCTAATAAAAGTTGAATTATTAAAAAAAAAACTGAGAATACAGGATCATTAACCGAAATGAAGTTTTAATCGTCGCAGGTGAAGAGTGGTTTTGGCATGTCAAGGTTGAGTGAAAGCGGTGGTGCTGAAAAGGATGGGCTGGTTGCAGGAACATTGAAGCAAGGTGACGGTTTTCCGAATTTGCGCGTGTTGTTAACATTTTTTTTGTTGAACGTTTCTTTTTTCTCTGTTTTTATATGAGTCGAAGCCACGAGTGATTCCCTGAGAGAACAGTTTTGTGCTTGAACTGCTTGGCGGATAATAACTACAGCAATTTTTGATACTATCAACGGGGGACAATTTATTGAATCGCCGTACACAGCAATTTTTCGGCGCACGAACGTGAAGCAACATTTTTTTTGACCCGAACGTATAGCAATTTTTGTCGCCGCCAACGTAGGGCGAAAATTATTATTATTGCGAAACGAATAAACATAGCAATTTATATATATATATATATATATATACACATTGCGGTTGTAAAATGTCCTCTCCCCTATTAACTTTTGAACGACTTGATATTTCTTCACAAAATGTTATGTGATTTAATGGGAGGCTAAATACTACTTTTTAGCCCACATTAAATTGATAACTTTCAAACTGGCGGCTAGGCGCCATCTTGAACTATTTTTTTTAAATGGTGGTCGTGTGACACCTTATTTGAATGGTATTTTAATTCTGCATCTGATCCTTGAGTTTCATAAAAAAGTATTCATTCAGAAAAGAAATACAGATGATTGAAAATAACAAGTTTATGGAAAAAAGAAAGCACCCGGAAAATTTTTTTGACCGGAGCAATTTGCGGATATTTTGTTGGCCTCGTCGAGGACACCAACATTTTCTTATGGCACTTATGGACCGCCAGGGGCGTCCAAAGTCGAAACACGAGTCGACGTCCAGCACGTGTCCATGTCATCGCAGCGGGTCGGTCGCGAGTTTAATCTGTTCGCATAAGTACGGTGCATCGACGGCCGTTTCTAACACGGCGGGAGATGTCGGCTAGGTTTTTATACGGATTTTGACGTTTCTTTTTCGACGTTTCAGCGTCCCCCGCGCTCCCTTCGGGGAAGTTAGGACCGCCTTCGCCCGCCGGAAAAAGAAGATGTAAACGAAAACGCCGTTGACAATGGTGTAGAATAAATTAAATTTTTAGGGCTAGAAAGGAACGATATAATATATTTTGAGAACTGATTATTAATGCTAGTTTGCTGTTTCGTAGCTGTAACCTGTTGTCTATAAAAGCAGTCCATGATCCAAGTAAAACTACACATACGCTCGCAACATGTTCCGCAGCAAAAGCAGTTAGAAAGGCATGGGCATAGATATTAGGTATTTACTTAAGTAAATTGTACAATAGAATTTTTTGTGTTTTATCCTACGTCCATTTAATTCATCCCACGTATTTTGTGAATATGTTTCTACAGTGGAAACAAAATACCAGGATGACAATACATCACTTATATACAATCTTTTAAAGAATCAAATTACGGTAGAACCGTTATGACCGCTAGCTTTCATGAATTATAGAGAGTTACAATTCAGAGCTCGGCTATTTCTGTTGCTAAAAAAGAGATTGAGGGTGGAAGGGTGGAAGGAGTGAGAAAGAGACGAAGACCGCGGAAGAAATGCTAGAAAACACTGCAAGAGAACCTACAGGACAAAAGAAATATTCAGTGGAGGAAGAAAGTTAGGAACGGGAAAAAATAAACAAAAATGATACCGTAATAGGCCTAAAAGCCTGAGAAAGCGTAATTAATAATATCTGCAAACTGCAAACAAATGCAAATAACGTCATTGTAGGTGCTTCTTTGTAAGGTCCTTCGTGTACTTATGCTTTATTTTTGCCGATAACATTATGTATTTTCTAGCTACAATTTTAGAGGCTCTCTTATTGGCGTATAGCGTTCTGATAAAGGGCAGAATGGGACATTTCGGCGCGAAGACTATTCGCCGCGAGAACAATTCACCCGAAGACGATTTGACGCGAAGACGCTTCGGCGCAAATGCTTTTAGAATTAAACATAAATTTTACGCTATTTTGATATAATACAAGGTGAGTCAGAAGTCATGCAGCGGTTAGAAAGAGTTGTTTCAGACGATAAAAAAATTTTATTTTGTATGGCAACTCTAAATATTTGTTGAAAACTGAGAATTTTCCAAAAATATTTGAAAAATCTTAGATTTCTATTTAGAATTTACATCAAATAGTATAATTTATTTTTACTCTTCTGCGATGATGAACGTAAATTGGATACATTTGAGGACTTTCAAATTCACAAACACACTTTAACAAATACACCTTTAATGAATGACCAAATTGAGCTCATAAATTCCCCATTATTGGAAGTTTTGGAATAGAAGACCAGAGCCAAGTCCGAAATCAAGATCCAGTGTGCTGTTGCCCTAGCTACAAATTTTTATAATATAATTGCTTTTGAAAATTACATACAAATTGTCGAAATACGTATAAAGTATAAATAAATAACGGTAAAATGGTGATTATTATCATTTTTAAAATATAGTGATAATTGATATAATAGCCCACCTTCGTGGGTTATCTTCCAATTATAAGATGAACGCATAACTGCAGAATTGTTTTATATTTTTTTTACGCAAAATTTTGACATCAAATTCAAAAATGTTATGTAAATTTTTGTGTTTGCAATAAATTGATATAATTTTGCATCAATTTTTATCAGTATGTAATTTAATTGTGAAAGTAAATCCATAGAATATGTATGTTGTTTCTATTGATTTTACACTTACTGAATTTTTAACTTGGGGAATGCAAAAAATATTTAAAGTTAAAAAATTTGTTTTAAACTTCTATAATGAATTACATACAGGGTGTCCCGTAAGTTGTGCATACTGGACACAAAACAGCTAAAATATTTATTTTTTGCAAGCTAAATAGTTTCTTCACACGAGTTTCTTGAAGTTTGAAATTCGATGATGCGCAACTTTAACAACGAAGCTAAACTAATAGATATTATCAATGAAAGTAGTTCTTCATCAATAAACTTAAGATATTAACATTAAAAATTACTTCTTCACAAGTTCAAATTGCAGATTTTTGTTTCTAAGGTTTTGTTGAAAACGTGAGTTTTAGATATGGCATCGACACAAGTCTAAGCATGGTTGATGGAAATTTCTATTTAATTAGACACTGCTCTTTTTCTGTTCTTTTTCGTAAATTCTGTTTAACTTGCAGTAATTGAATACACATTTACTGAGCACACTTACATAATTTGGATTCTTGAAGAGGTTAGTGGGAATTTAATAATAAAGCTATATGATGAACGCTGTCCAAATAGAAGACATCCAAACCATACAGTTGTTAAACTAACTGACCAACGATTACGAAAGAGAGGAAATGTTGGTCTAAGAAGAGCTGGTGGTGGTAAGACAGACCAATATTGAAGAAAATGTGTTAGATATAATTGAATGGGGGCACACGAGAAGCGTGGTATTTCTTGGATTCCTTTCCAAAACAATGAAAGTGCAACACTTATGGCCACAGGAATATAATACACGAGTTAGGTACAACATTAACCTCAGGAAAATCCGAATTTTATTAACAATATTTTGTGGCAAGATAAGGCGACATTTGCGCAGGATGGGGTTTACAATACTCATAATAATCATGTGTGAGTAGATGAGAACCCTCATGTACGGGACCGGACGCTTTGGCATGGCCGGTTTGGCGCAGAGACGGTTGGGCGCAGCGACTGTTGGGCGCAGGAATGTTTGGGCGCAAACATGTATTAAAGTGGTTTATTCTATAAATGTATTGTGTTATTATAATATTGCTAAATTATCCAATTATATTAATAAATGCAATTGATAAAATTACTGATTTATTAAATAATATATTCACCAAACGGTCAAAAATAAGCGTTTGAGAAGGATTTTTATGCAACAATATTGTTGTATATTCTTTGAGTCTTTCGCGGTTTCTCGAACTGTCAATATTACCATTTACTTTCGGGTTAGACCGCGTGGTCATTTGGGAACTACACTCAGCATTATCAGGCAAGGCCCGACCTGTAGCCTGTCTGCCTTTACAAGCATTTGCTCTAGAAGTTTGAGCAATATTTGTTCGTAGGTTCTGCCTGCCTAAACAGGGAAGGACAGCATTTTTGTTGCCCTATTCTATTTATTCCTGTAGCCCGCTATTACCTGTAGAACCACTAAAGCTGAAAATGCTAGTTTGTAGTTTCTAAATGTATTACTACGTTGCAGCACAATCTAGGTTGGTGACGGTTCAATAATTTAATAAATAACGAACATAATAATTAATTCATCCCACATTTAAATAAAATACCGGAATAACAACAAATAACTTTTACAGCATTTCGTAATGAAACAAGATATTATAAACTCGTATGACCACTAAATTTCCTGTATTAGAAAATGATTTTGGTGAATCCACAGCTCGGCTTATCGTTACTGCAGAAGACACTTATAATATATGAAATTCTACACTCAGAATAACAGCAAAATGGAATGTCTTATTAATGCAATAATTGTACATTATAAATGTTTTTATTTTATGAGGTAACTGCTAAGCAAAATCATTTTTTAACGTATGTGCTCCATGTTTAACAGCCAAACAGAGTAGAAATTAAAATGCTAAAACTGAAAAAATAAATATTAAAAACGGGCGAACCTGGAGTGTAAAGAAATAGAAAATAATAATAGAGAGTGCGCATAAGCGGAGAAAACAGGTACAGGCAAAATGGGTTTCCGAAAAAACTATAAACAAAGAATGAGCTATAAATATTGTTCTAACTAGTTATAATCGTTTGATTTTGCTGCTTCATCTGAATTAAAGTCTCTTTTTAATTGCCGCTCATAAGCCATTACTATCTTATTATTTCCCGAATACAGTTTTAGTAGACCTTTTTTTTTGTTATCATGGAAAAATGCCGATCAATATTTTGTCTACGCACTTGACCTGGGAATTTCTTGCTCTTGAAGGGAGTCCTACGTATTAAATTGTTCTAGAATTCATGCACCATATTTCGTAATGTGCTGAAATATTTCCGGCCGATGCATATTGGCATTACGTTTTTTCTTCAGTCGAATTTAACATCTTCTTCGATCCGGTTGCTGCGATGCAGCGTCGAAATCAAATACTGTGGGGGCGGCTTGGGATTTCTATGGGTGTCCATCGCGTGATTTTCGTATCGCTGTTTCCACCGTGGGGTGCACATAACCATCGACAAGTGTCGGATTAAAAAAAAAACACGCTGGAATTTTAACCTTTGGAGAGCAATTATTATCGAATCCCTTGCTGTGATCCTTTGGATGTGCCGCTGTTGCGATAAACGCATTATCTTGGCCCTTAACGTTCACTCCATTCGACCCAGTTTTCAGGGGCGTGCCTGCGGACTTTTCCTGCATCTTAAGAACACCCCAAAATTGTGCCTGCCTCTCTCTCTACTCCCTACCGAACAACACTAAGGTAGGAGAAATTGTAATTGTGTTGTGAACCGAGTTTCATTTTCAAGTTTCAAGTGCTGAACTTTTTTTTTAAAGCGACATTCAGTCACCAGTTGTCATTTTTTTTTGTAAACTGTAAAGTGCAATTATAAATTGTAATGTTTTGTAAGCTTAGACTTCAATGGCTGCGTAGATCTGTTCTAAGAAGTTAAATATCGCAAACCACTGACGGCGAGCCGTTCCCAGTTCGAACGTTCTAACAAAATCTTGTATTAATTAACAATAAATATTATCATTGTCAGTGTAGTCTTTGTTCTGTTATTGTGTCACCTATTTCAAATAGTAGAATTATATTTGTCTTAAAATTTACCATATCTTTTATTTTTGTGTATTTTTTACTTTATTGTGGCTTCTCGGCCTTCCACGAGAACCTGCAATCAGCTGTGATTTGGAAGGTGGAGCTCGCTAATTTTGACCAGGTAGTGTATTAGAATTTGAGGTTGATAATTGATCCTGTAATTTAATTAAAGTTCTATAGTTTACGTTCTACCATTTTAACAATATCGACAGAACTCGGATTATTGACAAACAGAAATCAATAATATTCTGAGGGGCGGTGTCGTCTTCTCATTTCGCTTTGTGCGGATAAACATAAACCGCCATTCAACCCTTTAACATCAAAACAGTTTCAACCAAGAACTTTGTCCCTGTGGTCTTTGTTCCTGGTTATTTAGAACATATAATTCGTCGTTTCCCGAATAAATATCCGAATTACATATAACCTTCGTTTGAGCTGCCGCCATCTTCGCTTGCCCAGGGTTATCCCGTCAAATAAAGAAATAAAACAAGAACTTTCTTGTGCTTCTTCAACTTTTTCGCCGAACTAAAGTAAACATTATCCATGTATTGCTGTTGTTATTGAAAACAATTTGCAGTGATATCCTTTCTTTCTTTCTTTAAAGTGCTTCGAATTGTGAAAAATAGATATAATATGATTTTCATGGAATAAAGCAACCTTCAGATGCTAGTTGTTAAATAATTAATACATTTTGTTATGTGATTTTAAAATTTGCCGCTACACTTTACTAATTCCGTAATTGGTTTGCCGCTTCGTAGGAATGAATATCGCTGGTTTTAATTGAATTCTTATTTTCGGTTACTATTTTCGCTATTTTGTATTGACTTGAAAATTTAGTTAACGTTATTTTAATTAGAGGTCTTATTTTCGGTATTTTGTTTTGTCTGTCGAAGTCCGAGTTATGTTAATAGTTCTTTGTGTTAAAATCGCAAGCTTTGTTTTCTTCCGCGTTGACCTCGAACGCTTCCTGGAACTCAGAGCGTCACAAACAAATTCTTTTTTTAGAACATTCCAGAAGATTTCGTAATGTGGTGCAATTTTGAGGGGAGAAGTGCAGGCCCCATTGCATTTTGAGTTAGTCCATTTTTAGATCTTGAGGACTCCGGTTGTCCGTAAGCTCGATCAATCGGCAATCGTAATGACGTAAAGTGCTGCAGGGGCGGCTCGGTTTTTTTTGTGAGGGGTATCATTAATATGTGTTCCGTTTCGCTGTTGTACCAAGGGGTATCTAACAGACTGTCGGCTACTGCCGGATTAATGGGAACAACTTGATTCAACCCCAGAAAAAGGCAATTCTTTGGAGAATTGACAAATCGCCTTTCGGCGGATCAACTTCAAAACCCAGCCCCCGTTGCTCTGCGGCGTTTGTACCATCGAGGAGTCCCGTTTCCCGTAGCAACTCTGCTCCGAAGAACGTGGTCTTCCTTCTCTTCGATTTGTTTCGACCCTGCATCTGTATGTGCCTACAAAACTCAAGGTAAAGAAAAACTTCCAGTTTTGTGCGTGTGAAAAGTAACTTTCGGCTTGGCACGCGTATCTTGCAAAATTCAAACGTATTGACTTTTTTTTTTGTTATATTGATAAAAATATTAACAGTGACGTGAAGCCACTGTTCGTTTGGTATTAATTATATACAGACTCTCATTTTATGCTATTATTTCTGTAAACTTGCGCAACTGGGCTACGCAGTTATTGAAACCATTTAAATGTAGCGTTGGCACCAGCGGCGTAGAGTTCCTAACAAACGTTCGATATTGAATCTTTTAATGTTTGCATTAAAGGGTCCTTTGTTGTCTCCATTCTGTACTGTGTCTTAGTAATTCCATTATATGTGTGTTAAATTCCGCATGTCTTTTATTACTGTGTTCTGAATATTTATGTAAGGATTTTGCAAGCTTTAAGATACAGGTAAAAGCACAATAAAGGTGAGTCCGATTCCCGTAGCTGTTGGTCCTTGGCCTTTCACAAGAACCTTGTAACCAGCTGGATTTGAAAGGTGGCGCCCACTTATTTCGACGCATCCTGTACACAACTTGAAGCATTTTCTCTATAAGCAATTTCAGCGAACCTCCCCCTACTCCTCTGAGCAAGCCGCTGGCCTTTACCATCTTTTTTTGTTTGCGGGTCCAAGAAAAGCGCGTTTGGACCGTAACAAATTTGGCGCCGTAACGTGAGCCCTTTTTGGCCCGTAACAATTTTTGAACATATTTTTGTGAACTCAACCGTTATTAGGACGTTACGAAGCCTCTTGTGTACATACGTTGATAACAGGACCGACTTAGTCCTTTGCTTGTATTTATATAAACAGTTTCGTATTTTTCTTAATATATTTACAATCATTATTCAAAATTCATTACGAGTTGTTATTTTAGTGTATTTCTCCATTTGCATATATTTCATATAAAGAATTTAGGAGGAAGCGTAATAAGGTAAGTTCGATTCCCCGTAAGCTGGAGGTCCTCGGTCCTTTCACAAGAATCTTCATTTAGCTGTAACTTGAAAGGGTGGCGTTGAGTTATTTTGAATTGCCCTGTACACAACAATCAAGACATTTTTATCCTGTAAGCGATTTTGGTGAACCACCCTCTTCCTTGAGCCAGCTGCAGAGCCCTTTTCCATCGGCTTGCAGCGGTCTGATGAAAATGATTGTGTTAACCGAAACAATCAGTACATTTAAACGTCATAATTAAGGCAGTTTATTGTTAAGTAATTAGTTTGGATAAAATGAAAACGCTGCACGTGCAAGGCATATGTATTTAGAACGATTTCCAAACCGACAAACGCCTTCTGAAAATATTTTCCTTAGGGTAGTCAATCGCAGAAGAGTGACTAGAAATTTACAACCTAAGAAAGGAGGTTATAGACCATATAGAAAAGTGAAGGTGAAAGAAAAATTTTAGAAATTCCATATTCTGATCCAACTACAAGTACACGCCAAACAATTCGTGAGTGCGAAGAAGGAATACCTTGTTTCAACTTACCTAAAAGTGGCCGACCGCGGAAACTGTCCGAAGTTCAAGCTAACAGACTTGCTGAAATGGCTAAAAATAGCATTGGTAAATCCAGTCGTAAGTTGTCTCATCGTTTTCATATCTCTCACATGACAGTTAGTCGCGAAATGAAGAGACACAATTTAAAATATAGAAAAAGAAGAAAATGCCCTAAATATACCGCTGGTCAGTTGCAAAGAATCCCTCGATGCTGCCGCGCTTTGCGAGATCGTCACTTTGTTAATAACAAAATCATAATTATGGACGATGAAAAGTACTTCACGTTTGCTAATGCGGAACTTAGTGGAAATAATGGATTCTATACTGATACTTTAGATGGTACACCTGACGACGTAAAATTAAAGGCAAAGGCAAAATTTGCGGATAAAATCATGGTGTGGTGTGCAATTTCGGAGGCAGGTGTCTCCAGACCGTATGTGGGACATGTTAGAGGTCAGGCTGTCGATGCTCACGTTTATACACAACATTGCATCCCAAAATTGATTGAATGTATTCATTTACATCATGCTAATGAAGAAATTATGTTTTGGCCTGATCTCGCTTCATGTTATGATGCCCGCACAACAACGCAATGGTTGGAGAGAAATAACGTCCCATTTGTGCCACGCGAAGACAATCCTCCTAAAATCCCACGTTACTTAGCAGGAAGGTCTACAACAATGGGTGGGAAGACCAAACTGAAGTTCACTTAAGACGAAGAATATATCAAAAGGTGCGCGAAATAAACGTTGAGGCTTGCCTAAGACTCATGAGACAAGTCAGACGAAAACTTCGCCTTATAGAAGAACATGGACCTTTACATTGTTTAAATTGTTTTAATTGTTCTGCGAATATATAAACTTAATAAACTTTTCTTTTCTTTTTTTCCGAAAACTTTTGTTACATATGTTATGCAGTCTGACCACGTTATTGAGGAGTGTATGGTGCTCCTTATAGAAGTCAACATCATACTACGGCTATAAGTGGGTGACGGAGTCAACAATTGCCACTTCCCCATAACCAGCGGACAGCCCTCCGTGTTTTTTCACTATTAAAAGTTGTAGAGCGGGGTGTACCAGAAGTACGTCTAGTACCATAGTTGGCGTACTTCTCACAGTGACGGTGATGCTGGCTAGTCTTTGGATTCTAATCAGCTTAGTCTTGGCACTGACATTTACCACCTCAGGCCGCCATACTAGAGGTGCAAACAGAATCATCGGTCGGATCATGGTTGTGTAAATCTACAAGAATATTTTTAGATAGGCCCCAGGTTGTCCCTTTGTTCCTTCTGCAGGCTCCGAAAGCCGCAAGCCGCGGTAGCTATCTTGAATTTGTTCTCCGTATGACTCTTTCAGCTTCGCCCCGAGTTTAGAATTAGTTGCAAGAATCTAACATGTAATACTGTTGGCAAAGGTTTATTGAAGAGAGTTGGGTTTCGATAGCCTCTTAACTGTCTTCTTCGTACTAATATCTCATTGTTGCGGTATTTCAACAATATACCAAATGCGACAACAGAAAAATGTGCTGTAATTTTTTGGGTATTTGGTATAATAATTTTATATACTAGGGGTATTTTTTAAATAAGGTCCGTTTTTTAATAAGAAGAGAAATACTGTACATATCATTAAAGTATATTTTTTTTTCCATATTCTACATACTTTTATGTACTTTTTTGCACAATTTCCTTTTTTGTTCAAACATTTGTCAAACGGCTCAACAAGTTTTTGAATATCGACGTCAAAGAAATCTGCCGCCTTTGAAGAAGCCCAATCCATTACTGCAGTTTTCACTTCTTCGTCATCATTGAACCGTTGGCCACCAAGGAACTCCTTTAAGAACCGAAATAAGTGAAAATCACAGGGTGCAAGGTCTGGACTGTAAGGTGGATGATCCAGTTGTTCCCATTCAAAAGACCTGATTAGACCTTCTGTTGTGCAGATACACGTGGCCTTAAATTATCAAGGAGCAACATCACACCGGAAAACAGTAGGCCATGTGGCTTGTTTTGTATGGCTCGCCGGAGTTTTCTCAAGGTCACACAATACGCATTAGAATTGATTGTTGTGCCTCTCGGCATAAAATCCACTAACATAATCCCTTTCCTGTCCCAAAAGACAGTTGCCATGATCTTTCGTGCTGAAATTGTCTATTTCTCTTTCACTCTGGTTGGCGACGATGTGTGTCGCCATTCCATTGACTTGGACTCAGGAGTCATGTGAGACACCCAAGTCGCATCTCCTGTAACGATGTGGTTTAACAATTCATCTCCTTCCTGATCGTATCTCATTCAATTTTCTTAAACATTATAAACTTCTACAGATCAGCACACAGACAGACGATATGGCTAGAAATGGCTTCTAAACGGGCGCCAAGCATGCTGGGAGCAGATGAGCAAGCGCACTGCGACGATCGCGCGTCACTCTCACTCTCACTCACAAACGGACCATATTTAAAAAATATCCCTCGTAGGCACAATCAGCGGGTTCCAAGTATATATAAATACACAAGGCTTTTTACAGAAAGAAAATTGAAAATCTATTTAAGTGAAATATTCTTTTGTTTTATCAGTTATATTATTGAAGTCTGTTGTAAAACTAGGAATCTTTGGGTACCTTGACTTTGAACCGGCGAAATATTTGAGTTTATGGTACTAGATTAAAACTTTCGATGTGGAAATGATATAAATATAAATATTATCGGAAAGGAATCTTTGGCCACCGAGACTTTTAACCTGCGAAACGTTTGAGTTTATGGTACTAGATTAAAAGTTTCGATGTGTAAATAATTTTTTATGTCAAATAATGAACATAGGCATTGAGTTGTGGTGTGTAGAACGGATGGCGCACGCTGTTAAGTGGTCCCAATATACTCTAATGTGTAGCTAATGTGAACCAAGAGAACATTTTCTGTACGTAAAAGAGCATAAGAAGCAATTTGAGAGATATACTGTTATTAGTTGCATTTATTCTTAAATATTTTAGCTAGAAATACATAATAATAAATATGTTCTGATAAAATTACTACAATGTATGCGCTTATGTGCTATATGCTTTGATAGTAGGGAGCTTTTATGTGTTTCCTCGCCCGGTGAATATTCTAACAATTGTGTGTTGGTGTTTAACAAATAAATGTGTTGAAAATAACAAGAGTGTTATTAGCTATTTAATACCAATATCTAACACAAATATATTTCAGGTGCAATTGTCAAATAAGTAAGTGTCTGCGTGCTACAAATTTAACTACTTCTACAATCGAATTACAAGGTGTTTGGTATTACTCTAAATTAATAACACGTAAATCATGTTTTGGCTTAGCGTTATTCTTTAATGGCGGCTCAAAAATGGTGTAAGGTTCGCCGGAAGCGAAAATATTCGATTTCAAACCAGATTCGGGTGATCCAGACCAGATATGATGTCCACGTATTTTTATGCTGCAAATTAGTCTGATCGTTAAAAAATAAATTATTTCGACTATTGAAAGGAAGGAGAAACCGATGAAAAGTCCAAGAAGTCCACCACAATTGGCAACGAAATCCATAAGTCCGTAAAGTTCTTTTCTCTCAGTCGGGATAAAATACTGAGCTTTAAAGAAAAAATATATTTGAGTCACCGCCAAGCTGAAATGAACAAAATGTTACTAAAGCACAGTAAAACAAACTAACTCCATACTTTGACACATCTTTGGATACATTTCTAACTTCTAATGTTTTCTTCCACTTATGCGCAACGTTTGAGGTTTCTGTGTCATAAGTCAACGAAATACAAGACGGCAAGCAGTTGCACTTTTCTTCGAATTCATTACGATAATGTCCAGTAGCGGGTCTTTTTATTTCTTTTATAACCATCATTTCTAACGAAAGAAATTGTTAAATTAATTATTTGACATGCAGCTGAAATACAAGGAAATTTGAACTTCACTTACTTCTAGCGGTTGTAGTACAAATATAGTTAGCACGTCCGCAAATATCTGTTGTTATGTTACCTATAAATTGATAACTGAGATTAAACATAACTGAAATAGTTAATTCAATTATAATGTAATAAGTAAAGACCATCTTCCCACTTATTAATTTTCTTTTTTACTTATTCCTTCTCTTCGTTCTCCCCCGCCATTTTGTTAATTAACTTCAGCCTCTAGTTCGGAAAAATGTTTTGTATAATAATCAGCTTACGTGGCATATAAAAGGAAACGCAGCCGCACTGCTTCAAGGTATAATTAGTAAGACACTCCAGTTCGCAGTTACTTTGAGTGTAAACTTGAAAATATTTCAATTGCCTTTCATAGGAAAAATAGCACTGCCTTTGCTCTGGATGGTAACTGTTCAGCTCCGAAGAGGTGGTCATCATTTCTGGTTTAATGGTAATTAACATTTGTGTATCAAAAGATGCTATCAAAGCCATGTGATTCAATCCGGGTATATCGGCTGGATGATGGAGGAGCACCTACGAAAGCATCTTGCGAATAACTAAATCAATGTTAAAACAATTCAGACAGTGGCATTGTATAATTTGGTTTAATGCATTTTAATCAAAAACGCTTATGCGAGCACATACCTGTAAAAAAGACTTCTAAATAAATACCTTGTAACCCTGCACATCCCCTCTACATCCATAATCCAAATCTGGTTCATAATTAACCATTGCGACGAAATATATCTGTGATCCCGCAGACGTCCGCCGCGGGTAGTCTTCAGGTGCTACATCTCCTGCATATCCGTTTTCCAAAGACCAATTTGTTGATTTGAGTCCGTGTTTGTAGAAATTTTTGTAGTAGTAGCTAGAAGTAAATACATATTCGTAAGTGATGTCACTCGTTTAGATAAGGTACACTGATTTATTTTGAAGTGTTCCACGAATACATAATATGTTCAGTAAATGCCACTGTAGGTAACCCTCGTTCACCTTCTATCTACTGCTAAATATAGGCCTTCCCTAAACTCTTTCCTTATAAACGTTAACATCAACAGCCTTTTCGTTGTACTGATTGCCACTGGCATTCTTCTCTGCCTTAGGATTTTCCTCAGTCTTAAGATAGAAATACAGGAAAGTAAAGTTAAACATACGTGCGCACGAAGCAGCAGCTCTCTCACCACACCAAGACATACAATCTTGTTTTATTACAAATGTCCTATGATATTGCGAGTATGGTTTATTCATTATGTCACTTCTATATTCTTCGTTATATAAAGAGGAGCCTATTGTCCATCTACTACCCTGGCTTTGGAGTATATGGCCTATCTAACTCCATTTTTAGATTAATATTTAGTTCACCACATGACGCATTTGGATTGGTTCAAATCTAATTACTTGTATTTCTGTTATTTAATCTAATATCTAGGGTTGACAATTTCATTGCTAGATATATGGTCTGCTTAAGCTTTTCTGTTTAATAAAGTAAAAAATATGGTTTAAAGTGTCCACTTATCCATTATATTTCATCAATCGCTGTTCGCTTAGTACACGGTTTGCTATGATTTTTGTTTTCTCCATGTATATATTTATGTAGTAAGTTGTTTCTGTAATATTATCAGAGATATAATCCATCTACAATTAATTGCGGGCTAAAATTGATTAAATAGACTAGGGAAACAAGAATACTGTCTCTCCATTTCTATTATATTATTTATATGCGAATTTTAAATATGCACCAAACTATTACGCTGTGACGCCTAGATAAAAACGGCGGCAACAATATTAGTATTGTACCCAAAAAAAAAAACGAAGTATCAGTTACTAAGCAAGATCCAGGTATCAGACAAGGGTTCGACCAGCTACTGTCGCAGAAGGGTGGTTCGGAGTAAGCCTAGGCGCCACCTGTTTAAAAATAAACCCCTTGTCTCGAAGATGTCGTAGATAAACAGGAATCCCCCGGAGAAAATGTACTTACCTTACTGATAATACTAACGTCTTTCAACTAAAAATACAAGACACAATAAAACACCAAAGCTTGACATAATTCTCGAGTATAATCAACTTTCGCTAATACTTTACAAATAAATATCCAGGATTGACCAACTAAACTTGGTTATAAAACAAATATCAAACATATGACCCCAATTATTAAATATAAATATCGTTTAACTAAAGAACAGACCACAAACGTCCCTGTCTGATTTAACAATACGATCTGAACAGTCTGAAACCTGAGAAAACGATAGTGCGTCAATAAGGACTAAAATCAATAAGAAGCACAAAATAGCTTCGCAAAATGATTAATCAATACGTTACCCGCCTAATTCACGATAAACGAGATCTCGATTAGGTAAATTAAGAATTAACTACCTACTATTGAGGTATAAGCGCACTGGAAAAAAAAATTATATATAGTTCACGCAATATCCTCCCTTTTGAATATATACAACAATAATAATTAAATCAGAAACTCGGAATATGGGGACCGTTTACAAAATTTTATAACTGTATAAGTTGTTAGATTTATAGTATCAAATGATTGTAGAATTATATATATACATATATATACATATACGGTGAACAATTAAAGTCTGTACATTTAAATAGTTATAAATGGAATTCCACCGGATGATCTTCGAAGTCCTTGAGTATGTATTTATCGCCTCAATGTTTAAAATTTACAAGAATATTCTAGACCGACCTTTTGGTTGATATCTCCGGTACAGCATGCACCATCTGACTTAACACTTGGCGGTCACAGGTGTGCGTCTAGATGTTGGCCTTGCAAATATTTTCTGTGGCGTACGATCGATCCGAATTCTTCTGGACATTCTTCGATGTAGTTATAAAACTTCCAGCAAGTTTCGTATTGATACTGAGTGAACGAGTTTTTAAAAACAAAGCTCTTTATTAATTCACACAGGAGTTTAGTAATGTGACTTATTTCGTACAGCATTGAACTAGAACTAAAACTACATATACAAAAGCTTACAAAGTAAAGCACTTATCTAATGCTGAGAAAGCAGGTTGTTTATCTTCTTTCTCGGCTTGCAGTTTCTCTTATCATAACTCTTCCCCTCTAAGAGTCTTTAATATGGTTTTTCTAAAAACTGTATTAAAGCTTAATTGCATTTTTTTT
>JABXWE010026127.1:0-27106 GCA_014611495.1 Limonius californicus
CCCGATCGTCTCATTTGCCATTTATTAAGTTTCTTTCAAGACATTGCTTCAAAGATCCCCTCTTACATGTATTTGGTATACGTTTTCTTTTTCTTCTGTCTTGTGGATGCCAGTTCAGAATTATTTTAAGCAGACGTTTATCTCCTACACATTGAACATGACCACACCAAATAGTTTGTTTAATGTTTATTTCCATTATAGTAATCTTAATTTTTATATCTACTGTATTTTGTTGTACGGAAGCCTTTTTAATGTTGATTTCCATTCAATATGTTTAATAATTCTGCATTTGTTGCTTTTAGTAGATAGACGTAAATGTACCTATTACTCTTTTACAGTTTGTTATTCTATCTGGTATCTTGTATCATTTCTCTGTGTCTGCTGTTTACATGAAATAATACCTCTAAATAATTGCATAGGTCAACTGATTGTACTATTTGTTGATCTAGTGTTATGCTGTATTCAAATCCTCTACTCTTGGCTGACGCTCGTTTTTGATTCTTTACACTTCGATTCTTGTACTTTGTTGAATAATTCTGTGAAATACTCTTTTCGTTACATTAGGATTTTATTTCTCTCGGTCTTTATTTCACTGGTTTTGTTCTTGCACATTTTTATTTCTATTATATTTTTGGTTATGTTCACTGCCTCAAAAATGTTTCTTGTTTCGTTTTGTTCTCTTAGTTTTACTAATTTGTTCAACCGTTCGTTTAGTTCTTATCGTTTGGTTTTTCATCGCTAGCTCCACGCTGAACCCTACTTCTTTATCTGGGCTTCAAACCAGCGGGGTGCCATTAAGAATGGCCACTTCCTGGGGGAGTTACATATTTCAGTAGTATTTGAATTAATTCTTGCATCCCTGGAGCCATAAGCTTTCACAGTTAAGAACTACTACTTTAAGGGTATTTTTTATTTCAACGATTGAATTAAAATGGCATCGGCTGCATAGCGGAACGCTGCGGACGCCGGTCAAACGGTATTCGTAGTCCAGCACAACCGCGCTGGTCAGCAGTTGGATGGGTGGACCAATATAATGGCATATGCAACCGGTCGTGCTTCGGAGGGTACGTAAAACGTCGGTCCCGGTTGTCATACAAACATCGTTGACAATCGTAAACCTTGTAGTGGCACTTCTCTTCTCTGTTCGACGGGTTAGGTTAGCCTCCTGCCCGGCATACGTGCAAAGAGGGCTCCCAGAACCTACTCTGTTGTAGGTAATTAACGGGCCATTGGCCTATATACAGAAGAAGAAGAAGAAGAATTAAAATGGCTATGGATTAAATACCTAGGAGTATTATTTATTGAAAATATAATGTTTATCATCAAAATGATTCAAATACATTGTCAAAGTATATCCCTTGGATTTGGTTTGTTTTAAACAAGCTTTCACGCTAATTTCTATGTGTTTCTTTATAGAGTTGAGTCACTGCAAATGGCAAATAAGGTATTCATACTACTACTACCAACACTCGAACTCATGGGTATTTTTAACTCAGATAAGGGTTTAGCCATATTTTGGGATTTTCCAATATTCCTGCATTCTATTCATTTGTGTCGGTACAATATAAAAGAAGATATCATTAATTCATCTAAACTATCAAAAATTGAGCCACCCAACCAACTCCATCAGAAAAAAATAAATGATCTCTATTAGATGGGCGTTATATGGCATTTATGATTTCAGGGCCATTTGGTGAAATTGGTGATTATACATTCAAAGTCAACAATTGTTTAAAATTTCATGCAGGGCTTTGTATCTAAATTAACAAAAAATGTTCACTAGATGGGAATAGAATTATTGTCCATTTAAGGATGTTAGATCCCCAGTTTTCGGTAATGATCTTGACAAATCACCATCATCAATATTCAATCTAGCAATAAATTTTCGTCAATGTGTTTTTGAAGACAAAATAGATCAATTAGATGAGGAATGAATGTCTAGTGCCTAAAAATACATCTCTCTTTTATAAAATTATCTCTAAAATGTGGTATTTGCGCGTAATGTCAAAGAAGGGGCTTAATAATTCAAAATTTGGAATACTACCTAGTTTCATAACGCATTTAATAATCCTACCTAACTGTTCAGCAAGTGTAAAACGTGTTTATTTTCAAGTTAACAGTATAAAAAGAAAAGGCACAAATTCACGTAAAATAGAAATTGTGAAAGATCCACTGATGACAAAACAGGCAATAGGAATAAGCAAAATTATATATATTCATTTATTTATTTTCCGATTTAATTTCCTTAACGATTTCTTGTGAAGTTGTAATGAAAAATTTTGGGCTGATTGTGTTCCCTTGTTTGACACCTGTTTGATAGGGATTGGATTCGTCCTTTGATGTAATTCCAGTAAACAGCTGCCTTTTGCATAAACATTGTTGAACAACTTTGTATATATATTTGTGTGTGTGTGTGTGTGTGCGTGTGTGTGTGAGTGAGTGTGTGTGTGTGTGTGTGTGTGTGTGGTCAATCCGACTGTTTTGCAATCCTCTTTCGATTGTCCACCTTTCTACTGTGTCCAAAGTCAATAAATATAAGGTACAGAGTCTATTCCTGCAGGTGCTCTGTTGCTTTTGCTTTTGCTTAGGAGTTTTTCTGTAATCTATTTCATCCTCTTCCACGTTCGGCATTTCTTCTGAATTGATTTTCAGACCGCTCTTTTAGTTATTTCTTCATTTTTGGCGGTGAGTTCTTTGTTGGTGTATATACATTCTTGTAGAATTCTTCCATTGCAGTTCGTCATTCTCTTATTTCCTTTCCATTACATTTGAGTGGAGTATTTGCGTGCGTCCATTTTCCATTCTAAGACATTTTGTTCCCTTGTTATGCTGTATAAATTTTATGATTCCTTCTTCCGTGTTCTCATATTTGTCTTATTTTACTCTCTTTCTAATCAGTTTGTTTAGTTTTGCAAAGTCTATGGTTCTTCTTTTGCCTTAACCAATTAATCAACGTCGTTCTTCAAAAAAATTTTCGTGTTGTAGCTTAACTAATTAGTTTTTGTTCTATTTTTATTGGCAACTTCCTTTCTTGCTTCTATTACTTACGTTGCTACGATTATGTTGATTAGGTACCTCTTTGCTTTTATTGAATAAAAATAAAACTTTGTCACTTTCAACAAATGAAATTGACTTGCGTATCGAATAAGTATATAACAAACATTCCAGACACCAAATATTTTTTGATCGCTCGGTATTTATTTGTTAATTGTTTGTTGTCTTACTACGTTAAATTCATATTTATTTATTTAACGTCTGCATATTTTTGCTATCATGGCTAATTACGGACACCGTGGTTTTTGTGTAGCTTATCATTTCATGTGTTTGTTTTTACAAAATAATTAATAATATTAGGAAGATGTTGAACTTACAGATAGGTACATTATATAAATGCTTTAATAACTCTGAATTGGCTCGATTAATTGTTGTCTAGGAGAAACATTTCCAAATGATTCTTTTGTACATTGATGACTGACTGTTGTTATGTCTTATATTTATTGAACTTGTAGTATAATATACTTAACAAACATATTTTTTTAGGTACGTCAAAATTATATTCGGCGAAGGCTTCTAACTACATACAAAGCATTAGAAAGGCTTTCTCAAAGCGAGTTTAACTTAGATAGGTTGGAAGTATCGTTATCTACATCAGTGACAAATTCTTCTACAGAATGTAATGTAAATAAGGAATCGGCATCACGACTTACCGTTCCAGGGGCAAATCCATCAGTGCCAAAGCCCTCACCAACTAATAGCGCAAATGCTTCAGTGCTCAAAGTTGTTACACAACCAGGAAACAAAAATTTGCCACTTACGATTCGTGATGTAGAACGTGAACGTGGCAAACCATTATCGAAGTATGAGAGAAATATGATGATATTTAACTGGCTGCATACTTTAGATGATTCGGCCTTTGTTGAGGGTGTCCAATGAAGTGGTACTTTAATTACGATAAATTATTTTATTAATCGCATTTAAATGTATAATACATAATAATATATGCTAATTGTTTGAAGAACATTGTAAGGCTATTTCAAATTATTCGTACCTACATTTTCCACTGTAAGTAAATCATATCAATTATATTATAAATATATTACAAAATTAATGCAATTAAGCTCGTTTTCTTTTCATTTTTCTAAATTTAATATTGACAGCTTACCTACGTCACAACTCACGTCTGCTAGTTTTGAAATTTTTTTAAAGAATTGATTATTATAAATCTAAGTTAACTGAACATGTATCTGAATCTCGATTTTGAACATTTATGATGCGTGTCTATTACATGTTTAGTTAAAAACGCATATTAAACTTCATGTATACTTCTGTCTTCATTAAAGTAAACTAAATTAAGCGAATTTAGTGAATTAATTACACCTTGAATACGAATGGAACAGATAACCTAGTGTCCACCTGAAGGCTATAAGGGGTGAAGCTGCAGGTAAGTAATGAGTACTGACCACTGGAAATCTTTTGCAAGTCGATAGTTCTTTGGAAGCAAGCTAGACACTGTGCTAATACAACAAAGGTTTCAACAGACAAGTTACATTATAGTAATAGAAGAAACATCAGTAGACACTCTGTCAACCACGTAAAATTGCGTTTAGTGTAAAACTCATTACGAAGTAAATGAAATAATAACTAATTAGATTTTTAGACTCCTATACTCTCTTTGTCAGTTCAATAGCGGTATTGCTTATAAAGCAAATAATAATAATAAGTCTAGATAAAGCAACTTTTTATATACAAATACCATTCAAAGATACTAGGTAGGCACCCTAGGTAAACAATGCTCAAGTAACCTCAGGAAAGCTCTCAACAATCATTTGCAGCAGTTGGAAATTGTTGGGATATTATTCAATACAAACATAAAAAAGTCGAAAATGTTTTTAATGCAGTAATAACCTCTAGGAGCGCCAGTGTGGCTCAGTGGTTCGGGAGTTCAAACCCCCCGACTCGATGCCTGGCGGGCGGCCTACCCAGCCGTAGTAGATCAGCGCAGATAACGGCGAACCGAGCAAAGTAGTGCAACATTTCAGCGAACCTGCAACGTAAGCGTGCAACCAATCCGCGATCCGCCGAATGTCGGTATTCCGGTGAACCATCAAAGGGTGTTGCGTCTGCACGTTGCAAGTCTGGACCGGTCGCGTGCATTTGGACGCGCAACAAATACTATAGTTTTGTGATTCAAGGTTTGCTGATTTATCAAGCAGACGGTGACATCAGCGTGTTTCGACTCAAGACGGGTTCGGTCATTCCGGGGATTCCAGACTTGGCACTCGTAGACTAAAATTCGTTTGTTCCTGAATATACTTTCGCTGTAGTAAAGGTTCCAGATTGGACTCAATCAAAGGATTATTATTTGTTTGAGAGTATTATCGTTTTATTTTTTTTAACATCAGAAGTGGGATAAGAACTCACACCACGGTACCTCGAAGTACAAAGTGTTGCGGGCGTGTTTTTCTCAAACAAAAATGCCCAAGGACGGCCAACAAGACCGGTGTCTTGGGAGGCGGCGACATAAAGACAAGGCGGCCCCGAAACCCTGCGACAGATTTACGGGGAGAAGCAGAAGTAAGAAAAGACGCACAGAATCCAGCAGGAAAAGGCGTCGGAGCGGAGATGATGGGCGTCGGAACGGAGATGTTGGGCGTCGGGGTAGAGACGCGGAGCGTCGGGGTAAAGACGCGTAGCGTCGGGGCGGCAGCAGGGCGAGGAGTCGTACTCCCAGGAAGACCAGCAGGAACACAGAGTCGGATGAACGGAATTCGCGGTGGCGATCTCGGCAAAGTCAGATCAGCGACACGGTATCCCAGTTAGGGGATGCTCTTATAAGAGGTATGGACCGACTTACACAAAAGGTAGGGGTGAAAAACGCCGATCAGCTGGTAAGTGTGACTTCAATTAATAACAATATTATCGAAGAGTTTAATCCGATTACCCAACAAGTAAATGAGTGGTTAAATTCGGTAGATGAGTGTGCGCAAATATATAAATTGGTCTACCGAACAACTTGTAACCTAGTTCTAAAGAAAATAAGGGGTCCTGCGGAAGTGTGGTATCGCGGATTACCTTCACGAGTTTTTACTTGGCCTGAATGGAAAATTTTCTACCTAAACGCGACCTACATAAGTCTCTTGAAAATCTCATGGCCTGCGTTCCGAAAACTGGCGAAGCTTTATACGAATAAACGTTTAAAAAGTTGGCACTGATTAATAAATTAAAACTCCAAATTAGTAATGAAGACAAAGTCAGTTTAATTATAGGCGTTGTTCGGGACGAACAAATAAAATTTTCGGTTGAAGCGGCGGAAATAAAATGTCCAAACATATTAGCCGGGCATTTCAAGTCTGGACGAGCGGCAAAACAAGCCGGGACTGGTAGGTAAAATCCCGCCTGACACAGCGACGGCGACAGCTACTGCTAGTACAAGAAAAGAGAGTTCGGCAGCACCTAAAATTAATAAAGATGCCAAACCAAGCTCATTATTGCGGTGTTTCCGATGTAAACAGGTAGGCCATTTCAAACGAAATTGCCCACAAGCTCGATTATGACTATCATCTGCAGAATACCAGATACATTTTCTATGCAACAACCCTAACGAAAAATTTTTCAAAACCATAATTTTAAACAATCTCAAAATTAAATGTTTTGTTGATTTCAGCAGCGAATGTTCCTTAATTGCAAAACGTGCTGTTGCACAGTTGTCGTTAAAAGAGATGGCGTTGGAAAATTGTATTATTTTGTCTACGCTAAGTGGATCTCACATAAAACCTAATTCTTTCGTGCGCGCTGTTGTTAATATTAACAAGGTCAGAAGAGCGATTGAACTTTATGTTCTCGACCATGGCATCATGGGAGTTGATTTATTATAGGTCAAAATTTCACCGAGCTTTATGACGTGAACTACAGTAAAAGCGGTGATATATTAGTCTTTACAGAAAACATTAGTAATGTGAACACAAATTCGCTAGAACAATCGGTCATTAATGTTGGCGTTAAAGACCCAGAAGTAGTCGAATCGCTTTTACAACGTCTAAAAAAGTATCCTGATTGCGCCGCAACTAATATGTCGGAACTCGGTGTTGCCTCTTTAGCCGAAATGAAAATAACTTTAACATCTGCAATACCTATTAGTCATAAACCGCGTCAATTCTCTGACCATGAACGCGAACAAAGGGCAATTATTGACGAACTGCTTAGAAACGAAATTATTCGAGAATCAAGGTCGCCATACGCAAGTAATGTACTGCTGGTAGCAAAAAAACGGAGCGAAGCGTTTGTGCGTGGTTTATAGGGATTTGAACCGAATTACAGTCCTCGATAAGTACCATCTTCCTCAAATTGAAGAACAACTGAGACAGTTGTCTGAATTTAAATATTTTACTAGTTTAGATCTTTTTTCGGGGTACTATCATATCCCGATGGCCCCTGAATCCATTCCATTAACTGCATTCGTAACCCAGGAAGGACATTATGAGTTTTTACGCATACCTTTCGGCCTTACCAACTCCCCTGCAGGTTTTCAACGAATGTTACACTCAGGTCTTGGGCAATTACGACTTAACCCGCCCGTGACCGTGCTAATGGAATTTACGTGGCAGCCCGTGCGGGGTAACTCAGTTACCCCATGGTTTTCTTTAAATTTTTGGTACTTTACTTGTTTTATATTTATTTTAAAGATATTACAAATCAAAATAAATGCAACAAAGCAGTTCTCCTAAGTATTTGACGATACAAATAAAAATTTATATATTCTAAATAAATGAAGTAAATGTAAAATGATTAATTCTCCAACTGTTCGCATTCAAGACAAAATTATTTTTTTATTTCCTTCCGATGGACATTGCAGATTGTTTTTCCGCATATGTGATATTTTTTACTTTCCGTCATGTTTTCGAGGACAGAATGAGCACCTTGTACTTGCAGCATTTTGAGGAATATTTACGGGTGGGTGCTATTCTGGTTATTTGGTATGGGATGAAAAAGTTAAAAAAATATTTCTAAAAATCAAAATTACTAACAAATATGATGTATTAACCTACGCTAATGTTTATTGGAGGCATACATGAACGGGCAATGCCGTGAATACATTATTTAAGAAAATATTTTAAAAAAATGACTTCTGGGGTAACTGAGTTACCCCGCACGGTCACGGAAGGGTTAATAAGGTTCTGGTGTATTTAGACGACTTCTTGATTCCCTCTGTCACTATTTCCGAAAACCTTCAAATACTACTAGACATCTTGCAGATTTCCAAAGACCACACCAACATTAAATCTAAAAAAATGCTTCTTCCTACAAACCACAATTCAATATTTAGGCTATGAAATTAGCGATTCAAATATTCAACCGAGTCAAGGTAAGATTGAAGCTGTGGCACAGTTCCCAAAGCCAACTAACGTTCACCAAGTACGTCAGTACTTGGGTTTGACCGGGTATTTTCGTAAGTTCATCCCATCATGCTGCAAAAGCAAACTCCTTAAGCCGTTTACTGCGAAAAGATGCCCTATGGGCATGGGAAGAGGCACAACAAACGGCTTTTGAGAAATTAAAGCAGTGCCTTACGTCTGTGCCAGTATTAGCATTATTTGACCCAGGATTGGAGATTAATTTATACACCGATGCTAGACGATGGGGTCTGGCTGGAATCTTGGTGCAAGTCCACGAAAAAGGGGAAAGGGTTGTAGCTTATTTTAGTAGGCGGACTACCAGAGATGAACAAAAAATTCCATTCCTTCGAATCAGAGGCTCTTGCCGTGATAGCTTCAGTTAAACGCTTCCGACAATATTTGTTAGCTAGAACATTTACTATCATCACGGACTGTGCCGCAGTTAAGAAGGCATTTTTGTAAAGCGAGGTTAATGCCCGTATAGGCCGATGGGTACTCAACGAGTATCGGTATCAAATTGTTCACCGTCGAGGGAAGCAAATGCAGCATGTGGATGTGTTAAGTAGAAATCTTCCTTTTATGACAAAAGGGGCATTTATCGCGGTAATAACCGAGGAAAACTGGTTGCTGGCTGCGCAACAAAGCGATAGTAACATCCAAAAAATTAAAATTATCCTAGAATCGGGTGAATCTTTCCAAAATAAAGAAATATTTCATAGTTACGCGTTGAAGGGAGGGGAAGTCTACCGGATCACCAACTAGAACCTCCGGTGGGTAGTACCCGATCTCGCCAAATATCAGATCTTGCGAATGGTGCACGTTGATGTAGGTCATTTTGCATAGGAGCAAAAATGAGTTGGTATCAAACAAGTATTGGGTTAAAGGTTTACGGCGTTTTGTAAAAAAATACGTTCGTAATTGCCTGAATTGTTTGTATTTCAAGTCATCAGCTGCAAAGCCATCTGGATATTTACACCCTATTACGAAACACCCAAAACCCTTTCACACTATACACATCTATCATCTCGGACCGTTCATAAAATCAAAATCGGGCAACACTCAAGTCTTAGTCATCATAGATGCTTTTACAAAATTCATCTTAATTTACGCGTTGAAGAACACCAAAACAAAACTGGCCATAGGAACCCTAAAAGAAATGATAAAAGCATTCGGGGTCCCACGTAGAATAATTATCGATCAGGGAAAACGTTTTAGTAGCCAAGCATTTCAACAATTCTGTCAAAGTATAGGCACTAAACACCATTTAAACGCAGTTGCTATGCCGCATGGAAACGGGCAGGTGGAAAGATACAGTAGGACAATATTAGACTCTTTAGCTACGATGGGGGCAAATGATGATGATGACCGTTAGGATGACAATATTTCGAATATTCAGGTGGGTCTGAACGGAACAATACATAAGGCAATCGGGGTAACACCCAGTGAAGCTTTAATGGGGTATAGGGTTGTTTCGCATAGCATTTTAGAACCGGAGGAACGATAAGCCTTGGATGTGACCGAAGTACGCACCCGTATGGCCGCATATGCTGAGCCCTATCAGGCAGATCAAAAACGCCGTTTCGATCAAAAACGAACCAAGGCGCGTCCCTATAACGTCGGCGATTTTGTGCTAGTACGTATTACCAGTCTGCCAGCCACAGGACAGAGCCAGAAGTTATCACCCAAATGGCGAGGTCCATTTCGAGTGTCCAAGGCGGTCGGTAATGACCGGTATGAGGTGACAGACATCCCTGGTAGCAGCCGTTCGCGACTGAGGTACAAGGGGGTGATTGGGATCGATAACATAAGGCCATGGATCCATTATGACCAAGCGGTAGGTTAGGGGTTGTGAATTCCCTGCCTGTTCAGGAGGTGTATCGGTATGTGACCCTGCTATACGACAATAACGTAAAGGTCGGTATTGTCTACTGGTGGTTGATGGATCACGACACCCTTTCCTGGGGACACTGGTGGTACAGGCATTGCAAGGTACAGGTGTCCAGTAGTTTAACTACTAAAACTGTAGTTTTACGTAGTAGTTTTTTTTTTATCTAAGAGTGTTACTATTTACCTACTTTCGTTATTTTATATACATATGCATATTCGATTTTAACGAAACTTGGCCAAGTTTGTTATTTGTTTCTTAAGTATTTTGGATAGAGACTGTGGAAGCCGGAGACTAATGCCGATTCGGAAGTGACCAACGTGTGTATAACCTGTTGACTTGTCAAGGCATAACCCTGTAAGAGTCTAAAACTGTGTTGCATTCTAGCTCAAGATCAGCCCTCGTTCCTACATGAGTGAGGACACGCATAGCGTCAGGAAAGGCCGTGTTAGAATGTTATCAACCAGGCACGCAATAGGTTCGACTGGTGATTCAAGGTTTGCTGATTTATCAAGCAGACGGTGACATCAGCGTGTTTCGACTCAAGACGGGTTCAGTCATTCCGGGGATTCCAGACTTGGCACTCGTAGACTAAAGTTCGTTTGTTCCTGAATATACTTTTCCTGTAGTAAAGGTTCCAGATTGTACTCAATTAAAGGATTATTATTTGTTTGAGAGTATTATCGTTTTATTTTTTTTTAATTATCTGGGATCCAAAACAAAAGGACCATTTTAATAAATTACTAAAACATGACCCTTGGAATAAAATAGCTGCCGAGATTTCGTCGCACACTTCATGTGATATATCAGCGGACCAATGCCGGAAAAAAATGGAAACACTTCTGTCGTCTTTCAGAAGAGAAAGAGCAAAGTGGAAAAAAAGCCAAGGAACTGGAAAGGGTATGTATTTTAAAAGAAACTTTTATAAACATAAATACTACCGTTACTTTATTAAATACATATTCTTTACGTTAATTTAATAGGTTTAGTAATATACGTTAATTTAATAGGTTTAGTAATATTAACGTTACATTATAATGGTACTAGTCAATTTATAAATTTTCTTTTTTAAGGAGTCTTATTTGTAGTTTTTAATTAAGGTGTTATATGTGTCGAATTTAATTCGAAATACAGATCGCCCAAAATAAAACACTGCGTCTACACTATATACATTTATTATCTACTACACTTACAACAATTAATCCTACGCTCGCCCGTCTTCAGTCATTAAATAAACTAAACAGTAAAACTATCTAAACGGAGAAACAATGAATACCTACTACAAAACACATTCCCGCCCCACGACACGCCACCCACGCATCCCTTACTCAAATTCTCCCTTGCCGCGTTCCCGGCCTTTTCTGTTTATCTCACACCCTGTGCGGCGGCGCCACTTACTGGAGTTCTGGATGACATTTGATACATAGATGGTGTTATTAAATTAGGCATTCAGAATGTTGTTATCAGGAGCCGACGAGATATATAAGTTGTCATTATTCGCGTGTGATAACCTACAGTTTTTGCTGAATAAAGATACCCCTCGCAGCAGAAGAAGCACAGTGAGTAACTAAAAATTAATAATGTTGTTAAAAAATAATACAAAAAAATAGAGTTAATAAAAACAGAAATATCAGAAATTATAAGTTATATTCTAACACCGGTATTATGCATATTGATCTTGCCAAGTAAGGTGCCCTTTTTCGATACAATACTGCTTTAACTCTTCTCTCACTTGTATGGCATTCATACGTGACTTGCGTGGCACATTTCTAATAGGCAGTAAGGATGTCATTTCCTCATTGTTCATCTGTCTCCATGTTCCTGCAGTAAGTTTTCCATATATATCACTATCTAATGTTCCAACGGGCGTGTATACGGAGGCAGAACGTGTGTTTCTTCTTAAAAAGTTGTGCAAGTGAGCAGTAGCCAACACAATGAGCTCAGCTTTCTCAGGCTGTAGTAAAATTGGTTTCCGACGCACTCGAAAAACGGATGAAAGAATTCCAAATACATTTTCCACTACTCTACGCGCTGGAGACAGTCGATAATTAAACATTCGTTCTGGAGTTCCTTTAGCATGCAATCCTGGGAAAGACTTCATTATATTCTCAGTTAAAGCAAATGCCCCATCTCCGATTAAAAAATATGGCAATTCTGTGCTTCTTCCCGGTAACGGTTCCGATGAGGTCAACGACAAAGAATAATTATTCATTAATTTTTTATTTAGTTGACAATTTTGAAAGACACCTCCGTCTGATATTCATCCTTGGCAGCCAGCATCCACGAAGACGAAATTGTAATTAGCGTCAACCACAGCAAATAAAATTATGCTAAATGTGGATTTGTAATTAAAAAATTCACTGCCGCTATTAAAAGGAGCCTGGAGAACAACATGTTTGCCGTCCATAGGTCCTAACGTATGAGGAAAGTTCCACCTTCCAACCGTCCTTCCGGTGTATTAGGTATCTACAAGATTAACAAAAAATGAATGTACATATTGATAAAGTTAAGGAGATTAAAGAATAGGTTATTAAAATTAATATAATTTCATTAACGAGTTCATATATTAATTTCAGATTCCAGATGAATCCCAAGGAAATAGACAGGACAATGATTCCGACATTGAATCAGGAATAAACAGGTCGCAAGATGCATGTCCACCACCATCTGCACCTCCCAAGAAAAAGAAAATGACAACAGCCGATGCGAGGCTGGAAACAGTTTTCAAATTCTTCAGGAAGCTGCTGGAAGCAATGAGTGCCAATCATTCGGAGAGTTTGTGGGCAAAAAAATGAATAATTACACGCCATACACCAAAAACGCAGTCCGGCATGCGATAAGCAATATATTGTTCAACCCCGATAGGGGATATTACGAACCACAGCCTCACTATCAAAGTTCATATTCTACTGCTGCTCATGTACTTTCTTCCCAAAATCAACCAGCTTATTTCTCCAACCCTGGCCAATCTACACCGTCAACGTCACCTATTCCGTCTCCAGCTCTCACCGAAACCAGTGACGAGTTTGACATTACAGAATTGATATAGAATCGTTAAAATTTATTCGTTTCTACTGTTATTATTGTATACTCTAAATAAACATATTCTTACCTGTATGTTGTCTTTCAATACTTCAATGATAGCTTCACAAACTTCTGGCACAATACTGCTTACCTATTGTTTGTTTTGCAATTTTAAAGAGGTACTGGAGGCTGGTATATGAATCACCGGGAAAACAAAGGGTTACGGCTAACCTATCCTGCACGCATATAGCCAGACTTGGGAAGATACCTCCATAAAAGTATATTGGTCATTAAAGTATCTAAGATAAGATAAGATACCCATTTCATAAAAGTATTCAGATAAGATACAAGATACTTATTAAAAGTATCTTAGATACTTTTAAGATACCGAAATAATAACACAATTGTTGTTAAAACTATATATTTATTTATTTTGTACAGTAGTAATTTTTGCACTTATTATTTACACCTATGAATTAAACCCAAGTATTGTTTAAAAAACAGTATACACAAAAACCAAACCTGGAACTTTTGTAATCAACTGCAATACAAGTACTAAATGTTTACAAAGTTTAAACCTACAATCAACGTTACTTTTCAAGTTTTCTGCACCCCCCACATAATATTTCAATATTAAGAAGGAAGTAGCAAGAATGCTGTTCTGAAAACAATTCCAAGAAATTTCAATTTAACCTGCTAAAATTTCCCTATTCCCAAATACGTCATTCATCTATGACCCTTTTCATTCTTATAGTAGGGTCCACGTAGCTTTAAAGGTTTAAAGTATTAAAATTAGGAAAATCTATCTGGCCATCGGTAAAGGGGAAGCAATAAGCATCCACTTTTAGTAATAACATTTGCAAGAACATTTAATCCGCCTTTTGCGGCAAATACTGAAAGTTAAAATTTCGTGTAAAAAAAAGTATCTTTCAAAATAAGATAAGATACCTAAATAAAAGTATCGGAGATAAGATACAGTTACTATGCATAAAAATGTATCTTAAATAATGTAAGATACTACAAAAAGTATCTCGATACTTTAAGATAAGATACTACCCAAGTCTGCATATAGCTTCTCTTAAAATTGTATTTTTCCTACAAATTTTTGGTCCAATTAAATTTAAAAGCAAATCGAAAACATCGGACTGCGTCCTCGTAAAATTATGAAACTGTCCATTCACTTGCTGAACTCTTAAATCAATTAATAACAAACTTCCTCCAGACACTGATCTACTGCTACACAACTGAGTTTGCCACCATCGTCTTTGTTTCCTAAGTTTTTTCTTCAAGGCAATATGAATGTAAAAATATATGCTGCTGCTTGAAGCTCAGACATAATCACAATCACACTACTAGCTCGAGCAGCAACAAATGGAAAAGTACCCGAACATATTCCCTACCACCTGCTACTGTTTGCTGAATTGTTCGGTTAACAGTTCGGCGATCGGTTCGCCGTTCGGTTCGCTGTTCGGTTCGCCGTTCTGTTGCGTTGGTCTGTACTAAGCTAAATAACTGGATACCTGAGTTTGAATGAACAAGGGGTAATAATGCTGTTGTCTAGTGTGTGATGCTCACCACATATGCACGTGTCATTAATTTGGCACGTAACAACCGGATGTGAGAGCAATGATACGGGAACTCTGACCCTCCACCTAGCAGACCAAACCTCTTCATGGGGTGCAGAGTCTCACCATCACCATTGTAATAACCCCTAGGCTCTAACCTCGCTCATAAACCTTAAGCTGTGTATTTTTTTATCTCTATATGGCACAAAATTTTTGTTACTGTAAACAGAAAACAAAACTAAAAAATATCAGCAAACAAAATATGTTTCATTTTATTCACCTTTATTTGTGTAAACTGAAAGAAATGCAAGTTTACCTTTACACCAAAGAGCAGTATATTTATACAATATACTGCTCTTTGCTTTACACTCACAAAGCATGTTCCTGTGCTACAGTTTTAAAGTTATAACATAGACATACCTTATAATCGACATGATTAAACTGTGGTCTAATCCGTGATTTGTTTAGTTAAATCATTAGATTTACCAACAATAACAGATATCAGTAAATATCCATTAAATAAGATGGAGTTAATTCCATATTATAATTATTGGCTTTAAAAGTGACTTGTACAGCAAATTTCCTAATTATTGTCATTTCTGTAATGCTATTCAAAAAAATTATGTGAAGCCACCCTCAGTATTTATTTTAAAATGTACTCAACCCTCAAAAAATTATTTTTCACATACTTTCTACTCCCGAAAATGTAAAATATATACGAGGGGGTATTGATAAGTACTTAGCAGTGGCGGCTTGTACTAAAGGGCACAAGGGCACGTGCCCACCCAACCACCAAGATAAACACAGAAAGAAATTCGCATGTAATTCAGTGCATTATTTTAATTTCATTATTTTAATGATGATATCAAATTTTCCTTCCGCACCAAAGGCGCGGCTAACACGCTCAAAACTATGTTCCGGGGAACGCTCTGATTTGTACCTATGTAGAGGTAATTCGGTTGCCTATCGGTTATCTTCGCTATGCGCGATATACCAGGCGAATGGGGCACCGAGCACATTGTTCCCGATTTGCAGTCAACGTTTGAATTTGGACTTAGGAGCGCTGTTTTCACGCAATCGCGCGTTTGAATTCAAAGACGAAAGTGACGTTTTTTCAATGATGGAAGATAATTGTGTGCAAAAAGATCGACTAACGCATTGGCGGTCCTATCAATAGAAAATAAATTCGTCCAGTCTATCCCGGATTTTGACAACAAAGTCATAGACGTCTTTTCCAGCATAAAAAATAGGAGAATGGATTTTATGTACAAAAAATAGGTAAGTTTTTTCTTGTGCCCACCCTCTTTCTTAACTCACGAGCCGCCACTGGTACTTAGCCTACCATATAAAACGCCACAATATTTCGAAACAAAATTTTATTTATTCAACATAATCTCCTTTAAGACTTATACATTTAGCAGAACGTTCATAAAGTAATTCTAAGCCATTTAAAAAAATCTTTGTCTTAGTCTGCAAACCACTCCTCAACGGCACATATTGCTTCGTAATTTGTCGAAAATCTTTTACCTTTCCAATGTTTTTTGAGTTTTGGGAACAAATAAATAGTCTGACGTTGCTAAATCCGCAGAATAGGGCGGGTGGTCAACCAATTCAAAACCAATTTCATCATTTTTTTGCAGTGCAACGACTTGTGAGCAGGAGGATTGTCTTGCAAAAAGAGCACACCTCTGGCAAGTTTTCCGCAGCGTTTTTCCACAATTTTCTTACGTAATTTAGTTAGCAACTCAGTATAATATGCTCCCGTGATACTTCTACCCCGTTCCAAATAATGTATCAGAATTATCCCATCTTTGTCCCAGAAAACTGAAGCAACAATCTTGCCAGCCGATATTTGAAGACGGAATTTTTTGGGTCGTGCAGACCAACATGCTTCCACTGTCTGGATTGCTCTTTAGTATGTTTTTAATACTGGTGTATGAAGGACACGGATCACCTAAGGTTTCTATCATATCAGGAAAAATTTCTTTGCCTGATAACCCTTTCAAAAATAAATACTTAATAACAGACCGATTTTTTCAAATTCTATCTTTTTCTCAGACGATGTACCAGTAAATTTCGACAGCCTGGCTGTTTACCTAAATTACAGGAAAACTTACAGCGTGTGCAGTTACCAGAGTAACTAGAATTTCCCAGCAGCACAAGCCAAACAAAGCCATTCAGCTTAATCTTTGAAGTCTTGAAGAAGGTAAATAAAGTTTTGATCTAATTTTCCTAATATATTTTTAAATTTTGGATTTCTAAAGCTTAGTAGGAGGGAGATGCACACCACAACGGACACCAAAGGATGAAGATGAAGAAACTGGCTATAAGACATTGAACAAAAGGCTAAAAACAATGGCGAGAACAAGGGAAACGAAGAAGCCTCTGCTCAGTATTGGGATTAAATAAGCTATTATTACTATCAATATTACCAAGCTCAGGGCCTGTAGCGCTCCAAATCATTGTAGTTGAAGATTAATTAAATAGGAGACTTGTTCAATTGAAACCTATCTTTGATCAGCTTAGCCTTGGAAACAAATGTAATAATTCAAATGACTTTTGTTAATGTTAGTAGTGTTTGTAAGCAACACATTAATAAGTGTCTGGCGTTTGAATTTGATTCTGACTTTTAAAATTTCGATTTTGAAATGGCGTTTATTGTTGAAAATCCGTCCAAGTTTGATCAGTGTGCGGTCCTTCGATTTTTATGCGCTGAGGGCGTGCAGCCATTGCTGATTCATACGCGAATGCAAGCAGTGTATTGTAATGCATGTATTGCATACCCAACTATGAAGGAATGGTGCCGAAAATTTAAGAATGCAAAAGAGGTGACTATGGATGAGCAGCGACCAGGTGCATGGTGTACTGCATTAACAGAAAACAATGTGTGGAAGGCCTTATTAGAGAAAATCGTCGAATTTCAATTAGAAAAATTTCAGAAATTGTTGCTGCGAGTGTAGGATCTGTCCATAGTATTGTTCGTAGTCTGGGTTACAGCAAAGTTTGTTCGCAATGGATTCCTTGTTTCTTGTGTAATGAACAAAAATGGTTGCGAATGGGCTTATCTTTCTGCAGCACCTCAGAGACTATAGGCAAAATGGTGATGACTTTCTTTTGTCAATAGTTGCTGGTGACAAAACTTGGTGCCATTACTACAAGTCATCCAGTAAGTTATCGTCGATGCAGGGAACATTCAAGTTCACCACCACCGAAGAAGTTTAAAGCACTTCAATGAAAGAAATAGAGGGTTTTAGAGCATCCACCCTATAGCCCGAATCTACCGCTTTGCGATTTCCACATTTCTGGACCGCCGAAAAAGGCATTAAAATGTTGGCATTTTGAGTCTGATGCAGAAATACAGATAGCTGTGGAAGACTTCTTCAAGCAGCACCCATAAGAATTTTATGAGCAGGGTATACATCGGTTAGTAAAACAATGGAATAGGTGTGTTAACTGTGACAGTAATTATTTGTAACTAAATTGTTGAATAAATTTTTTATGAAGCAAAGATGGGTTTCAGTTGGACACACCTCGTAGCTTAAAATATAGTAAATCTTTGGGTGAACTTTAAATAGAAATAAAAACTCAGTTTAGACAGTAAAAAATAATTTACATAGCAAATTTATTATACTAAAGATTTGTACATAATAACTGACAAATCAGACAAAGTACTGAACAACTTATTTATTAACAATATAATCACACGTTACTGGTAACATTCATACAATCTGGTCAACACACACTGGCACACGAATAATAAGAGGATCGAACCACAACTCCTCCTGGTTATATACCCATCTCCTAATTAACAATGCATTCATTGACATAATATAAACCAATGCAAAGCTTAATTAGGAAAATCAAATAAGGAAATACGATTCACAAAGGAAAAAGATGCACCTATTTTTTAAATTCAAAGAAATAAAAAGTTCATCGCATTTGGTACTAGAAGGTTTTAGTTTTTTACACTTAGTTCTTCTCTTCTTTCTTTTCTTTTTCTTCAGATGTTTGTTCAGATGATGTACTACTACTTCCACTGCTGCTTTCTCTTTCAGCTGCCATCTATTAAAAAAACATACCATAATTAAAATTACTTAGGAAACAAAAAAACATCAATACCTTCTTGTATGCCATTTCGAAAAGTTTCAGTGATGACTGCTGAAGAGCTGATGTGGTTTTACGAATTTCTTCTGGGTCAGCTTCATCTTTCTTGGCAAGTAGTTCTCTAACCTTGGCTATTTCTTCTCTTAGTTTATCACACTAGTAAAATAAACATTACATTAGAATTGGAGATCGAACAAATATCTTGGCTATTTAAGTATATACCTCTTCCTTGGGCAACTGATCTTTAAATTCTTCCATCTTGCTTTCAGTATCATGGACAATTCCTTCTGCTTGATTAATTGCTTCAACACGGTCTTTCTTGACTTTGTCAGCCTGTGCATATTGTTCAGCATTGCGTACCATATTCTCAATTTCATCTTTGCTTAGACCACCGGAAGACTGAATTACAACTGCAAGATTACAAAATCAATAACATTCCTGCTACTTTTTAAAAGTCTGAAGACTTACTTTGTTGTTCTTTGCCAGTACCCTTATCCCTTGCAGACACATGTACAATGCCATTAGCATCTATATCAAAAGTGACTTCGATTTGTGGAACACCACGGGGAGCAGGGGGAATTCCAACCAAGGTAAATTGACCCAACAACTTGTTGTCTAGTGCCATCTCACGTTCGCCTTGATGTACTTTAATTTCAACTTGTGTTTGGCCATCTGCAGCTGTAGAAAATACTTGACCCTTTTTAGTAGGAATGGTAGTATTACGACCAATCAGTCTTGTAAACACTCCTCCAAGGGTTTCAATACCCAGAGATAAAGGTGTAACATCCAACAGTAGTACATCTGTTACGTCACCAGCTAATACACCACCTTGTATGGCTGCACCAACAGCTACAGCTTCATCAGGATTCACGGAACGGCTTGGTTGTTTACCAAAAATATCTTGAACAGTGTTTTGTACTTTTGGCATTCTAGTCATACCACCTACTAGAATAACTTCTCCTATATCTGACTTGGACACTTCGGCATCTTTTAGTGCTTTCTGACATGGCTGAATAGTTCTCTTTATTAGATCTCCAACAAGACTTTCGAATTTCGAACGACTAAGTTTTAAATTCATATGTTTCGGTCCAGAAGCATCCATTGTCAAATATGGCAAATTGATATCTGTTTGCAAGGCTGAAGAAAGTTCTATTTTAGCTTTCTCGGCAGCTTCTTTGAGTCGCTGCATTGCCATTGGATCTTTAGTTACATCGAGACCTTGTTCCTTCTTGAACTCGGATACCAAGAAATTAACCAATGTATTATCAAAATCTTCACCTCCAAGGAATGTGTCTCCATTTGTGGACTTTACTTCAAATACACCTTTCTGAATCTCAAGGATTGATATATCAAAAGTACCACCTCCCAGATCATACACAGCAATGCTATAAAAAAAGTTATATAATCATTATGTAAAATTATAAAATACAAGTGGCTAGATGGGAGATGCATACAACTTATATCTTGGAAATGGTAAGAGCTACAAAACATTTTTTTTAATGTACAGATTTTTACTGATTTACTTAAAGCTGCTGATTTTTTGAAACCATAGTATAACTAGATATTTGGGAAAAACTAAAAACATCCAATTCATTAATAAAAGAGAAAATAAGTACTTAAAACTATTTCTATTGAAGTCCACTCCATTCTAGAATCATGACTGCCTCTATCAAAGCTCTTGAAATCCTTTTTCATTGTAGGTATCTCTGTCTTCCTATTCATTTTCTTGTATATCTTTTATTGTGTAAGATGGCTCTTTTCATTATATCTATTCTTTGTTTTCTTTCTTGCAGTTTGTTCATTTATTCCACTGGATTGGAATCTATGGTTTAGATCTTACTCTACTTTTGTTTTACAGACGAAATTTAAAGATCATTTCAGAATTTTGATGAAGTAGATGAGAAGATCAAAGACGAGTTCAATTTTGGGTTAGTTCGTTGAAGAAGAGGATTTCACTTTATTTTCATTTGTCTTTGTCAGTAATTGTGTTAGATATTCCTCTTAGAATTATTCAAATGACAACAACTATATTAAATTATTTTCTTTGTCTTTCAATAAATTATCCAACATACCTCTTAGAATTAAAACAAAAAGAAAAAAATTAAATACTACAACTGACAAATTTTTGTTTATGGAATACTATATCTAACATTTATAACTTTCTTTTTCAATATCTTGTTAGTATTCAAACCCCATTATATAATTAAGCGTAATTTAATGTAAAAAATTTTACCGATTGCCATTTAAAAAAAATATAAGATTATGTTGTAGCATGAAAACTAAACAATATAGAATCACTTTAAAATTTAACTTGGTACAGCAAACAACGTTTGAAACTTTCTCATTTAACTTTTGTTACAATTTCTATTAAGCCAAGCTTTATTTTGTAAAAAGAAAAATAGCATTACATTATAGCCAAAAACATCTACATTTTCCTCTAGCTAACCAAGATTATTTCCCTTATGTTTCCAAAATACTAATCGTGTGCATCTTCCATAACTCTTGTAAATAACGACAAATCTGTAACTGCTAAAAAAAAAAGGATTTTATTATACTAACATTTTGTCTTCAGTTTTATCCATGCCATAAGCCAATGCAGCTGCAGTTGGTTCGTTAATAACCCTCAAAACATTGAGTCCTGAAATTTGACCAGCATCTTTCGTAGCCTGCCTTTGTGAATCGTTAAAATAAGCGGGTACAGTTATGACGGCATTCTTTACTTTGGTATTTAGATATGAATCTGCTGTTTCCTTCATTTTCATTAGTACAAATGCCCCAATTTGGCTTGGTGAATACATTTTTCCATCTGAACCTTGCACCCAAGCATCACCATTTGATGCTTTAACAATTTTGTAAGATACAGTTTTCCTAAACAAAGAAATAAATTTACATTACAGTATGATATTTAACCAACATCCATCAATATACCCAAATCCAAGTAAAAATATGAAATGGTCCACAAAAGTACCCCATTTAAAAACTTACATATCTTTTTTTACTTCAGCATCTTCAAATCTTCTACCTATTAGACGCTTGGTGGCATAAAAGGTATTTGCAGAATTAGTAACGGCTTGTCGTTTAGCAGGCATACCAACGAGTCGTTCTCCATCTTTTGAAAAAGCTACCGTTGATGGAGTCGTTCGTGAACCTTCAGCGTTTTCAATTACTTTAGCCTGTTTGCCTTCCATAACTGCCACACATGAATTTGTAGTTCCCAGATCGATACCAATGACTGCACCTTTGACTCCTTCCGACCTAAAATAATTATCTTTTATGTTCTGTTTTGCACAAGATTGTGCAAAAGTACTTACTTGTTTCGTATTTGGTAATCATATTTAGGATTTAAACAATAAGTCTGTGCAGTTGTCTGAAAATACAAAAATAATTTGAACACGTTCTCAAAATTCTAGAAGTTTCAACCATGATGCAACCAGTTCAAGGACAAAACCGGCGAAACTAACCACACTTTTCTTTACAATAATGACTAGGAAAACGAACTTTGTTCCAACCCTAATTTCTGAGTTTACTTTAATTTTAAAAGATTCGTGTAATGTTCCAGTCAAGAAAGTCACATGCTCTTTTAGAAGAAAACTGACAGCAAATATAATGACATGAAACTCACGTTTTTTAGAAGTTGTGAAAAGTTCCGTTTTGCAGAAAGATCAAACGCCAAGTTGGTACAATCCACTGCTTTACGACCGAAAACTCTTGCAGCGGTCAGCATTTTCTCAGTATTAGTGGAACTTCGACGAGAAAATTCAACTTCACGTGGAAACGCAATTCGACTTGCTCCAAAAAGAGCGAAACAACTGCCAAGTTGCCTCGGTTTCCACTGCGCGCGCTACCGTCGACATGCCCAACCAATATGAAGAGAAATATACTGAATTTTCAATTGGCGCGATAATTTGAAATGAAATAGTTGAAGTCAGGCATGTTTCTGGGTGTAGTTGTCTCACAGTCAGAAAAACGAATTTTTAAAACATCTGCAGTGAATGCCCCAAGGTGATTTAATTCAGATAGAGCGATTTTTTCCGGAATTCTCTAGCTTTAAAAATGAGGCATCTACGATTTTTTTTCGACTGAACGTCCATTTATTCAAACACCATTTTTAGTGCCTAAAATTTTAGGTACGTACATAGGTGATGTCTTCTTCCCGCACGCTTTTGCCTTTTGACGTCAGATTTTAGATAATATAAAAGCCCTAATTCGGTAGCATTTTACTAGACACAAAATTATTGAAGTCCATTGTGAAAAAGGCAAATGGCAATCATATCCAAACACGACACCATTTTGAAAAATATTGGTTTTAAAAATTGTCTTGTATTTTTGATATTCCGTGAGATGATGTGGCGTTTATGCTACTTCTACCAAAATTTGTTTAAAAATTGTCTCAGCTCTACTGTAAGGCATTCTAGAAATTATATGGACTGATATATTTCAAGGCCTATTATTATTATTAATTAAAGTTGTCACAAAAAACAAGTAAATTGCAATTTGCAGCTCAGAATTCTATGCATATTCTAAAAATGTAAATGTACACGCGATGGAGCTTGTAATAAGCAAGTCGAGGTCATTTTCGACGAAATCAGAAGTGCAAGAAAATTGGGTTTAGTATTAAATGATGTGCTCTTATATGAATATGACTATCAACGACCCAAAGTTTCGTTACTTTATATTAATAAATAAAAAATATACAGCGAAAGTTGATCATAACCACGGAGAAGTTAGTAGGTAGTATTCTTAATTTAAATTCCACATTGGCTACCATTGTGAACTGCATGTTTTGTCGCACCCTGTATTAGTCCCAATTTGTACATTCAAGTTGCAAGTATAAAAATGATGTTTTTCGATTTACTTCAAAAGTGGATTATTATTTTCAACGATATACATTTTTGCAAACTGATGCCCAGCGCGAATCTATATTATTCGTAGTCGTAAATTGGCCAAAACTAACTAAACAATAACCGTGTTCGTTTCTACAGTTGTGAATTGAAAAAATGATTCTCTACTTAATTTATTATAACTAGCAGGCCATATGTTGTTTTTAATTAGCATCATAAATGTATAAATCTTATCTCCATTTAAACAAATGTATAATGTACCTTTTGTAGTTCAGAAATTCAGATACGGAGCTTTAAATTTGAGACACACTGTATACTTTTGCATATACAGGGTGTCTCAGAAAGATTGGGCCAGCGTTTAGTTATAGATTCTTTGGGTATAAATAAACCGATTAAACCTAATATACCTTAGGCAGAAAGTTTTTCCCTAAGAAGTTATAGGGCCTTAAAGTTTAATTTTTTATTTTTTCTTTTTATTTTCTATTATTTTCTTTTATTTGCAATTGTCGTAACGACGTGCAATTATTAGGTGGCCATGATCACAAAAACAATGGGTAGTGCTTGTAACCTACAGTAAAGAACAATGCTAAGTCAATTAAATACTTTGGTGTTACAGAAATTGTACTTTTAATTTCTGCTTTGTTTACGAAAATGCCTCCTTCTATACTGTAGGTCACAAGCACTACCCATTGTTTTTGAGATCATGACTACCTGATAATTGCACGCAGCAACCCAAAACTTGGACAAGCATTTTAAGGCAAACAGTTGCCTTTAGACGTATGAACTAAGAGTACCTTATTTTTGTAATTTTTAATTCCCTTTCAGAAAATAACCTAAAAATTTAAAATTTGCTACTAATAACAAAGTTAGAGCCAATATAAAATTTCAGTGGTAGGTTAAGTGCCTCTTACGGTCAAGTCTGGTTCATGAAAATTCTGTCAGTGTACTACATAATGATAAGTATGTGTACCAAATTTGAAAGGAATATTTATGGAAATTACAATAAAATGAAAAAATAAAAAATTGAACTTTAAAGCCCTATAACTTCTTAAGGAAGGACTTTTTGTCTAAGGTATATTAGTTTTAATCGGTTTATTTTCACCTAAGGAATCTATAACTAAACTCTGGCCCATTCTTTCTGAGACACCCTGTATGTAAAACATTTTAAAGTATAGGAAAATCCATGCGAAATGTTGCGCTCATTTTTATCAAATGTAACAAAATTGAGAAACAATACTTTGAAATTCAAGACAATTTTTGTAATCGATATTGACTAAAACTACCAGCTCACTATTATTCATTAGTCACGCATACGATATTCTACATTAACGAATCTTTGCATAAGGTTTATTTTTAAATGCGTTATAACAAAGAACTTGTGTTGTTCCCCACTGCCTGAATTTAAACTAGTTTTTTAAAATACAGACGTAGTTTACTGTGATTACCAATAGTCGCATGACTTTATTTATAGGTAAGTTAATTACATTAACAATGAGTTAGAAGACGCTTCACTTATTACAAAAATTAAAGTTATAGTAGCGTAGTACATCTGCTTGGAAATACTCAAAGATGGGCAATTCTGCTTCAATATCGCCTTGGACAAATACATATGAGTTAATAAAAGAAACTCACGATGAAGCCTATCGCACCATTGAGGCAGCTATCACTTTGGAAGAACAAGAAAAACCACATGAGGTAAAGTAAAGGAAAAGATTAATATTGGAATTTGGAGTGAGGTTAAGTTGTTTTGTTTGGGATAATAATTGCCTAGGTAAATATATTTCAAAAATAAGTAAATAGAAGTACATTGATAATTTTCAATAATTAAAAATGTCATACATAGTAACATAGCCAAGAATTCAGTTAATTGAGAGGCCCTATTGAATATTGACTTTGATGTGTACTTTGACTTGTTTATAAAATAGCATGCTGCTATATTTTAGCTTCAAGGTTAATATATGTACTTGTATATGACTCAAATGTTTTGACTTTTTAAAATAAATGCAATTAATTATTTTACACCGTTTAGAATTTAGATCTGTTAATATAGAATATAAATTTTTTCAGGCGGTTATATGTCTTCCACAGCTAAACATAAACTCGGTAGTGTATGAAGTAGTAGTACATTTAAAACTTTTTTTGTTGTACATTAATTAAAAAAAAAGAATTTGTTTCTTTTTTCTTTCTGGCAGAAAATTGTTTGTATCTTGGATGTTTAATTCTATTAAATTCTCGAATACTGCTTCCATTATTGAATACCTATTGTCTCTAGCGACAGCATTCGTACAGTATATTTTTATATTTTGAGTAATTAAATGAAAGACATTGAATCATTTGAAGTAATACAAACCATATGTGTATGTTCGAGTGACAGCTACTTATTACTATATTACATTTAAAACTTCGTAATTTTTGAAAACATGCACATAATGTTAATAAAATTATAACTAGGCAATTATTAAATGTTTGGTAAGGTCAAACAAGGTTGATTGTTGATTTGAAAGAGCGAGATCTAGGACGCGATTTTTCAAGCATCTCTAAGCACTGCAGCCTTCATTGGCTTATTATACACCCTAACTAAGAATTTGTTACTGAAATATACAGAGTGTTAATGAATTGCAGAGACAAACGTTTAGGGCTTAAAGTATACATGAAAACAAACATTTTTGTTAATAAATGTATGGTCAAAAGTGTTTCCTTTCAGGGATAGAGCTTCTCAAAGATTCTTTAAGAAGCGCCTAAATGTAGGAAAAATTTGCCAGTGTGATAGGATCGCTCCCTGGCGTCGGTGGTTACCCATAGTAGCAGAAATAGGCCATCGTTAAATAAAACAAACAAACAAATGTAGGAAACTCAATTTACTACCTACTATTTGTTTCGATAACGACGGAAATTAATAAAGAATAAATAAAGCCCTCTTTCCCACTTGTCAAATTCAAATCCCATCGTTATGGAAACAAATAATAGGTAGTAAATTGAGTTGCCTACATTTAGGCGCTTCTTAAAGAATCTTTGAGAAGCTCTATCCCTGAAAGGAAACACTGTTGACCATACACTTATTAACAAAAAATGTTTGTTTTCATGTATACTTTAAGCCCTAGAAGTTTATCCCTGCAATTCATTAACACCCTGTATAGTTGTGTTGTAAAACATACATTTATTTCAATATTTACAAGTATGTGATTTCTTTTTAGAATTCATTTAAATACTATAAAATATTATTCTTATATTAATAACATAGGGAAAGCAGCAGCCAATTAAAATATGAATAACGGTGAATAAAAAAGTATTATA
>JABXWE010026128.1:0-22337 GCA_014611495.1 Limonius californicus
TTTTTTTTTCTTATCGTATGTCATACAGGTTATCATTCAGTGGTTAGTGCACAATTCGAATTCTCGCTATGCCTGTTTACTCTAACTTTGATTTACCCGACATGCAAGTGCTACGTCTGTATGTTGACGCTCATCCCAATCGCCAGATCCCTACTGTTCGTTGTTTTGTAAGACTACACCAAAGATTGCATGATACCAGGCATTTGGGAAACAGTCCCATAATTCCGGGAGACCAAGTCAGTGTGCACCCATGAGGCAGAAGTGGCAATATTAGCACGGGTAGAGCAGAATCCGGATACAAGTTTGCGGAGAATATCAGCCGAGGTGGGAATTAGTAATCCTCTTGTTTGGAGAATCCTACACGAGTAGCAGCTTCACCCATACCATGTACAACGAATACAGGCCCTAAATCCACCTGATCATCAAACACGCTTGGTTTTTTGCCGCTGGTTTTTACGCAATGATGCCGAGAACCATAATTTTCTTGCCAATATTCTTTTTACTGATGAAGCCGGGTTCACGCGAAATGGAGTTATAAATTTCCACAATACCCATGTGTGGGCCGACGAAAATCCCCATGCTATTATGGAATCCAAACATTAAGGTACGTTTTTCATTGAATATTTGGATGGGTATTTAGGCGACAATTTACTGGGTCCAGTGGTTTTACCAAACCGATTAACAGACGCTGGTTACCTAAACTTTGTGAATTGTGCACTAACCAGTAACCACTGAATGTCAACCAGTATGACATGCGATAAGAAAAAAAACGATAAGCGAAAAAATGCACAACTGCTAGAAAGAGGAATAATCCTTTGTATCTCCGAAACCGTCCATTTGCGGACCCTCGTGCATTAAAACTTTTCGTCATATTTTGAGTCATACTTTCACTCATCGAAGTTTGTGACACTTTTTAGAGCACCCTGTATAATATTCTTAAGACGATCCTGATCTTCAGACACAATTACATATTAAAATACCTCGTAATTATTATGTAAAGCCTCCATATTGTGCTGTTTTTCTTTCGAACTTTTACGATATTATTCAAGAATACAGATAAAATTTTGAGCGGATTATGGAATATTATTGCTAATTTGTGATTTTCCAAGAATCTTTTTTTTAAGAATCGTGAAGTTGCCGAAGCCAACTCCAAGATTCCCATCCCACCCAGCTTACCCCGGTTCAGCACATTTCGTGCTATTCACAGGTCTAACATGCCCCACCCTTGAAAAACTCCATGCCCCAGACACCACAAACACTCTGACAAAGTGCAGTGCTCAGGATCCGAACCTGAGCGACTTTGGCAGAATAACTCCAAGCCAAGCGCTACGACCATTACTCTACCACGGTCCCCCTAAGAAATTTTTGTTCTTGGTCAAGTATGAAGATAAATTTGTATGCGGATTATAAAATGTTCAAAAATTTCATATAAGTTGTTATTGCTTCTGTACAGCTGATGGACAAAATTCTAATGGTGCCCTTTGATTCCTTTGAACAATCTTTGGTTTTCATGTCCCTTTATGTGCAGTTCATCTACTATTGTACAGGTATGTGTTTATTTCTATTTGGAGTTGAATTAAGCAGTTCTTTAAAAATGGCCAAACGAAAATGGTGAATGCAGAGCCTAAGGCTAGATTTACACACCAACAACATTATGCCAGTTATACGAAAATAGCCAATAAAAGAACAAATTTAAGTTGTGTTGCAGTGATCATATTTAGTTACCTTTGGGTTTATATCAGGTTGTTCAAAAGTCATGTATTTCTTGTTCCATATTTACAAGTACCTTTACAAACGCATTAAAATAAAGAAAATGAAATCCTAAAATACAATGGTGTGAAAAAGTCCTGCATCACTTTAGGAATTAGAGTAAATTTGTATTATAAAACTTTATTTTTTTAGCCAGTCTGTGAACATACCTACACAGATATTCAAACACCGCAATACATTAAACTAAAAGATAAAATGTGCTTGTTAAGGAAAAACAACTTAAAATAAAATATTTAGGTACTTAGTCAAAATTACATAGAAGTAGGTACATTTTATTACGTAATGTAATTTAAACCCTGCAATATTACATAACATATAGATTAAGATTAGAATAATTTAATAATAATTTATCTGCCAGTCCTTGCTCTGGATGACTAATTTGCATGGAATATTCGAAGTTCTTCCTTGGAGGTACGTTGAAACCTTCCTAACGGCTTGCATTAAATAATTTAATTTTTTTGTTTTTCTTTCCAAATCTTTTTAGCTGTCCTTCTTCACAAGTTGACGATGGAATTAAGGTCTCGCCAATCCATGACTTTATTGATCAACATCCAAAATTGAACCACTTGTTCAAGATGCGTTCTCATCCTAGAAGATAAAAGTCTTTGTCTCTAACCAAATCTTTCCCACTAGGCGACGTGTTATTCTGCAGTGTTGTGGTAGGTACTCAGAAACGACATGCAGTCGACCAACTCCGGCGGACATGCACCCAGAGGCGTCACTAGCACTCCAGCACTTCATAGGGGCGGAAAAATTACAATTCAATCACTAGTTAGTATAGTTGTCGGCTACCAAGAGTGGATGATCAAGGAATGCAATTAATGGCGTCTTTCTGAGAAACTTCGGCTACTTGGTATACGGAAATCACTGTGTTACTATTCTGCATAACAACATTCCTTCTGCTTTGATAATATGCTGCACTGAATTATAAATCTGAATCCAAATTTAACTAAAGTATATCCAAGTTAACCACAGCTCTACATACATAACGAACAATAGCAATATATAAACACATGAAATGTATTTTTAATTATTATTGTTTTCATCATTTTTTAAGATTTGTTTAAAACTTGATATATTATTAATTATAATATTTGAGAAGGAAAAAATTGAGAGAGTTGTGCAATTGTTTTTTCTGTCTCTTTTTAGATTACAAAAAATTATATACAATTTTTTTTTTATGACAACCCCGGCAAGACCCTGCATGCATCTCCACATCATAACAAGGGTTAGCTGTTTCATAGTTGGAAGTACGCATGTTGGTAAAAATTCTTCCTCAACAAATGTTCTAACAAAAACGTTTTGCGGAAGTTATGCTTACGCATCACCCGTGATTTTAAGAGTCTGACATTTGATCTATGGGGGTCGTGCTCTATGCTATGGTTTTTAGAAGGTTACCGTTTGACGATACCAACTACAATTTTTTGTTAAAATTACCAGCATGACTATTGATATTGAAGGTGGATTCATCACTGAATATCGCCTTTTGTGACTGTTCTAGTGTATAATGACAATGTTCCTTTGCCCGTCACAAATGATTGAGTTTCGGTTTCTTGCATGCTCTACATCCTCGGAATCCAAAATTAAATAATCTTCTTCTCACGGTAGATACACACAAACTCGCACCAGTAGCTTCATAATGTGATCAGTTCTGTAAAATTGCAACTCCTGCCAGCCAGGCTGGTTCGTTTTAACACATCATCATCTCTAGCAGAGGATATTTTAGTCGGCCACTCAGGGGTCTATCGCCAATGTTTCCAATTTCGGTATACTTCCGAATTACTCGAACGACAACTGATTGATGCCGCTGCAGTTCATTAGCGATTCCACAAGTAGAAGCTCCTTCGATATAATAGAAAATGATTGCATCCGCTCAATTCTTCTAAAGAATGTCAAGACCACCATAAGGAGATACACTAATGACAGTAGTGGTAAGATATTTAAATCTATTTTTAGGAAATGTTATCAAAAAGTTACGTCAAAGACTAGGAAACAATTAAACGCTTTGGTGATACAGAACTTCTTCACACCATTGTAGGTATAAACTATTTTGAACCTATCTCGTTAGACACTGTTGCTGTCATGTCGGCTACTTATAATTCTACTATAAGGAGGACTGACCCATAAGAAAGAAGTTAAAATTGTAGTTTTATTTATAGCAAGTCGATGAAGAATTTGAATAAAATGTAACAGGTTTGCATCCATTAACAATAGGTTTATTCTACCATTAGTTAAGGAAGAGAGAGTACAGCAAATTGGAAAATTGCAGAATAAACCAGCTATTACCTGTAGGTAGCGTTACGTCACCACTAAACTACTCAATTCAATAGATGCCATCATATTTACAAGCATATAACAACACTGTTCGCATATCGACGACGAATTTCCAGTTCAGGATAGACCAGTTGTAAATATAATAAACCGGCCTAAGAAGTGTAATCTGATGGTTAGTGCACTTGTCTATACTCTATAGCAGTGGCCCTTAACCTATGTTCCACGAACTTGCTACAAGTATTCCGCAGAACATCGTTTACAACTAAACAAGATGTAATTATGTTATCTTTCTGTAATCAACGGATTGCAACTGAGAACTACAAACAGTTTACATATCTTTGTCAGACTTCACAAATATATATTAACAAATTAGAAAACAATAAGAAAAAAGAAGAAATAAGAAATTCACAAAGACATGTTAGCATTCTATATATGTTCATACAATACTGTTAGGAGATCTCATAAAATTAGGTATTCATTTATTAACCAGATAAACAGATAATCTTCTCAGGAATACCGGCTGGAAGTGACAAGCCTCAATATATTGTCCATTTTTATCACTACAACAGCATTTTCGATTGAATCACTGTTTTTTGCACAGAAAATCACCACTTTCAAAAAAATTACCGGCATCGTTAAAATCTGTACTAGCCAAGTTGTAAAAGTGGTAAAATTACATCAAGTCAAGACCTTTAAAAACACGCCTAACAAACTTTGCATCTAACATCTATGGAAGTTCAGCATGACATTTTGCATTTGTACACTGAAATAAAATGGTTATCCAGAAATAAAGTGATGTACCGAATTTCAGAAATTAGGAATGAATTGTTGCCTTTTTTCCAAAATGAAGGTACAGATGCTTCTGTAAAATGTCTTCAAATTAATATTTGGTGTCATAAATTCGCATATTTAACATATATTTTTAATTACATAAATAGCGTTAAAAATGAAAACATTTTGACACCTACTGATAAATTGTCAACGTGTTAGAAAAATGTATAACTTTGGAAAAATCTCATATCGGAAAAAAGTATAGTAGATATGTTTGCTTCGCTTCATAACAAAAATGTCGACGGAATTACTTTCGTTATAACAGAACTTAAATTATTGAATGAAAAGATTTCAAATGACTTCTCTTCCTTAAATGTAGAAAATTAGACAGTTAAAACGTCGAGTTGGGGCTTTTCGTTAAAAGAAGAATTAATGGTCATGTCAACGGATCGTACTCTAAAAATCTGAAACGAATCTTGAGGAATTTTGGAGATCTATCCAAGCCAAATACTCGGCTCTCTGCTCAAGGGCACTGAAAATGTTCTCGGTTTCTCAATGTGAACCAGTATAAAAACTAAAAAGCGTGAAAGATTAGTAAATATAGAAAAAGAAATTAGGGTAGCTATATCACATATTAGATCTGATATTATTGCTGCATTCTGCAAAAACCGACAAGTTCAGGTATCGCAGTAAAATTGATTTAAGGAAGTTCCATTTTTAAACGGTTATTTTAGTTCCAGTATTTACTAATATAATATTTTATTTAAATTGTTTAAAATGTTTTCTTTTATTACTGTGCCATCTATATTTTTTAAGTAAAAGTATGTTTGATAATATTATTTGTTAGTTTTGTGGCCTTAGAGATTTTGGTGTTCTGCAAATTTTTCTTATAATCAAAAGTGTTCCGTGACTTCGAAAAGGTTAAGAGCCATTGCTCTATAGTATAGATCTAAGGGATACACATTTAAATCCAGTTGGACTGAATAAGAAGTAAAGACGTAGATCCCGTGCCACTGCAATGTGTGACACGTTAAAAATCACTACTGTACAATATATTCCCTGGTTGGAACTACCTCGGAGAGGCAAAATTAATAGTGAGGCTGTACAATGGGCCAGTAGGCTTCAGTGCATAGAGATGTTTGGAAAACCGCGTCCTATATCTATTTCAATCAAAACAAACTAACGTAAAATGGGCAATTTAGAAATTCCTGCATTTTTAAATTCCTGGCAAGTAGGTAGTTAGTAATGGTATGAAAGTGTCAAACCGCTATGTATATCCAACAGCTGTTCAATACAAATGACGGTGGTATGTTGTCAACCTAATAACCCAGTTAAAAAATAAACATTATTCTTATCTCTGTGTAGGTACTTCCACTAGGGAAGATTTCCCAGAAACAAAAATTTAAGATTGAATTTCATATTTTATATTTTTTTGTATAAAGTATAAACCCGTAATTTAAAAATTTACATATAAAAGTGTACTAAAAGCGCGCTCTCTTATTTTTCTGTATCTATTAAAATCTCCCTAAAAAATGTTGAAACATGGAAATGCCATGGAGATACCATATATGATGAACATTTACATAGTTTGTTCATTTTGACGACCAAGTAATTATAACAGCTAACCAAGACGACATTGAATATATGATGAGGAATCATCATATATCTATAAAAATGGAGATTAAAAAATAAATCATGACAAGACCAAATATCTGGTCGTAGGGGGGTAAACTACAGTTCTAAGTATAAAAACAGGTAAACCAATCTATGCAACTAATAACAGGGACAGTAAAGTCCACACTTGCATAGTGGCTGCCTACCCTAAGCAACATCGCCCCTCCGCAACTGAGAAGAGAGGCCGCCTTACTATCCCTTTATAAAAAGTGCAACAGTAATCCTTCGCTACCAATTCATGGGTTCACTCAACAAATTACAGATGCGCGTCCTAGATTAAAATCACGTCATCCCACTTGGTGTACAGCAACACAACTCCATGAATCTGATCACTAGATTGAGGACGTTTGGTTGAGACAGTGGGCGCAACACCGTGTTCAAAACGTCGATGTGATATCTAACCCCACACACAGAGTACCCGGCTTCGATCTTCCCCGAAAACAGTGAAAAGTACTAAACCGCATCCGTACGGGACATGGCAGAACGGGTGTCATAATACACAAATGGGACCAAGTTGAATCACCGAGATGCTACAATTGTGATGCCGATCAGCAGACGATGCAACATATACTCGCTGAATGCCTTCTTACAAGATTCCAGGGTCCCATAATTGGCGCTTCAGTGATTACAAGAAGTGAACCTCAATATATGATACATATACATATGTTTATAGTGCTTTACCATATATTTACTCTTACGGACATAATAATCAGTTTATATTCAATTTATTGTTTGTAATATCTAAATATTGTCTATTCCAATGTAAATTCATACGAAATATAATATAATATTATAATATAAAAATTGGTAAAATAAATAGATGTACAGAGTACAAGTACTTAGGAGTAGCGATTTCCCAAGAAGCAAATAGCCAATGGCTTTGATAGTAGATTCACTAAATTGTTTATCAAGCGCTATATATCCTTCTGCTTTTGCTAATCGATCTAAAATTGCAACTTTCATTTCAAAAGTTATTGTTTTCTCTGATTTCTCTTTCTCCATTGACCCAAATTAAGTCTTAAAAAAAAACCAAAAAAATTAGACTTCTGATACTTAATCAAAAAAAAAAACATCTACTCCAATAATCACATGACAACGAACGTAAACTGCAGATCCAGACTTCGGAGAAAATAAGTGATGTCCACTAGTTCAATACAAACGTCATAGTATGTTGCTATATCGCACAGGTAACTATACGGTTTATCAACAGCTGAGCAACAAAACAATTCGCTATCGATATACCTATACAAAGGGGAATCCCAAAAAAATTGTTTTGTGTGTAATGTCGCACCGCATAACTTCCAAACCTCATAAAAATAATAATGAGTGTATACGATAAAAAAAATGTAGCTAACAAGTATACAAATAGTGCAGTACAACATTAAACTTTCAATTTTTAAATTTACAAACATACGTGCATTTCACAGCATTAACGTTCTATACTATCCTGTTATCAAGTAACTCCATTTAAAATGATCAATCAACTTATTATGTTAAATAAATTCCATTTTCTAAAAATATAGATATGTCATACAAGTAAATGATGCTTTTATATAAACCGCGAGTATTACACATCTTCCGCTAACTTGAGTTTTCAAGTTACCTTACCAACAAAGATGCGCTACTGATTCTGAATCTAACTATGCAGAAACGGCTTATTTATATTATATAGTTATAATTAAACATGTGCTATTGCTAATGGACGCTAATGTCCCATTTTCCCCATTTCTACTATATCTCCATTAATACCTTTCAAAATAAATTTTTCTCTGTACACCTACAATTTACAAAATGGTTCGTGTTTCACTCTACAAAAGTATAACCGTATATGCCTGATTAAGCATAACATTAAAAATCTCTCAAGTACCTCTTCAAATGTGTAACTTTAACGATACAAATGTTTATTATCGCCCAATATTTCAGTCTTATTTTCCATTTTGTAGCACTTGTCATTAGTATCAGAAAAACAATTTTATAATTAATATACCTGTGAACTACTCCTCTTTCGTGACAATAGTCTACTGCATCAACAAGTTGCCGAAACCATTTTCTAGCTCTGGTCTCATCAATGAAAGAATCCCTTCGTATTATATCTAAAAGACTACCATTTTCTGCATATTCCATAACAATATATACCCTACGAATCTAGGATTTATAAATTATTTATCTAATTGTGTCTTTAATGTACCTGTGAGTGGTTTCAATTGCTTGCAGAAAGCGTATAAGATTAGGATGTTTAAGACCCTTGACAACTTCTATCTCCCTAGGTAAAAATTTCTTGAGATAATCAGCAGGAGCTGTAAACTTACTAACTATCTTCACCGCAACATTACCATCATGCCTTTCACTGTGAGCCACCTTATAGTCAATGAAAGCAAACACAAACTGTTCACATTACATGTTTTCACAGTTAACCAGTTAAAAGATTTTGTGAATATTTACCCGCACTGTAGCATAGGAGCCTGAGCCTATAGTTTTACCCAAATAATATCCATGACTTTCAAGAACAGTCGGTTTCTTTTCTCCACCTGTGTCAGGTCTGACAGCATGGGAATGATGGCTTGTACGGGGTGTTGTGGGCCGATGCAAACTGCTGACTGGAGAAGGCATTTCACATAAATTTATTCCTCATGTTCCATACTTTGGAACCAAAATTTTTGAATTTGATTGATAACATTAATTTTGACAGGAACCCATAGAAAACAAGTGATTTTTGCTCTCTCTGATTTTTCTTTCGACAGTTTCACTACTCTAAATGAGCCGGCCTCGGTGGTCTAGTGACTAGCGCATTTGCCTTTAGATCCCAGGGACACGGGGTCGAACCTGACCGAGGTCGGTGAGATTTTTCTAGCGGGAAAATATCTGTAAATGCGCCTTCTGTCGGATAAGCAGTAAACCCGTAGGTCCCGTGCCACTGAGATGTGTGACACATAGGCAAAATTCTTAGTTAAGGCAAAGAGCATATAAGGTTATATGCTCTTTGGTTAAAGTATACAATGGGCCAAATGTCGCTTAAGTGCATAGAGATGCTTGGAAAACCGCGTCCTAGATCTCGCTCTTTCAAATATATACATACATACATACTCTAATTAATGAATAAGAAAAGGTGCTGCAAAGAATTACATTTTTTAATGCATTTTCCTATTTCCACCTTCTAAATCAGTTTAATGTTATTAATTTAGATTTCAGTTATTTTTCAGTCTATACAAGATACAACTGCTAAATAGAAACATGGAAAGACGAAGCAAAGGTGAAAAAGAAGAACTATCTCACTGTGAATGCAGCCATCTTTGTACAAACTCTAGCGATCTGTGTACAGGACAAAAAAATAATGATGCCCTCAAAAAAGTAATGATAGAAGAAGATATTAAAGAATATACCCAGCTTTATTTTGTGATAAATATCTGCTGCTCTGTAGTATCCTATGTATCAATTTTCTACCATTTCATGATACAATGTATGAAACGTAGACTGTACAAGTTTTATTTATTGCGAATAATATAGCTGTTTTACTTATTCAAGGTATGCGGTAATATCGCAGACCTTGTAGTGTAAAAATAAACTTGGCACAATATAACAAGTACCTACGTAAAAATAAAAAATAATACTCTCAAATTACGGTTTTGCAATTAGTTTTTTCATTTATATAGTCAAACCATAATAATTAACATATGTGAAAATTGCATGTGTCGAGATAATGGAATTTATTTTACAAAATGTGTTTAATTTTTTTATGACAACGCATTTAATTATTACTGCTCTATTGAATATAATGCGGTTAACTAAATATTTGATTGATATTTAAAATAACTTAAAAGTACCTTTTTTCAACCGAAAATACGTCATCGATGTTGAGACAGCGCTGTCATACATAATTTGCGTTGACTCTATTAGTATATAAATAGTATTTGCCGAATTGTAGCTAATGTCTGACAATTTGTAACATTTATTTTACCTTATAAGGTTAATCTCAATTTCTCGTTTCTAAACTAACGTGAAAGGTTGTGTGTGTGTTGGGACGAGTAATTTAAACCGAAAATAAAGATTTTCTTAGGATGAGCCCCTTAATTTGCGACGGTTATTATGTACCTATAAAGCTTTACAACCACACTTTCTTAAATCCCTAATTTTATGAGATGTTTGTAGCCGAAAATATTAAGCGGTGTTTTGTCTTATAGAGACGAAATATTTACTTCTAAATGTTAAGGAAGACCTCTTCATGATGAAAAATAAACACAACCAGCAATACCAGTGATACAAACCTAAACCATGCAATGGAAAAAATATCACTAAAATGTTTATTAATACGCAAGCGCACTTGCTAAATTTAATATTAAAATTGGCACAGTACATTTAGCAGTAAATTTATTTGCAAATTTACGGTTCACCGTATTTGTATCCTTATAAACAAAAACATTAAGGTTCAGCATTTGTTGTCAGCAAATTATTCATACCGAGTTTAATTTTGTCAATGACTTCTGCGTCAGCGCGCAAAGCTACCTGTACATTCACCTGCGACGGTGTGTAAAATTTATGCAACAACTACAATTGGGCTCATGAAAATTCTTTCGCCACTCATGGACGAAATCATCAAGTTCAGTTCGGTATTAAGGTTTAGAAAAGGATTGTAGATATTTTCTTAAATGGTCCTGTTGTCGTTCCAAATAGGCTAAACGCCCAAAATGATTTACGTTTTCTAAATTAAGTAGTACCAGTTCTTTGGAAAATGTGCCACTGGTAATAAGGCGTGATATGTGGTGGCAACAGTATGGTGTGCATGTTGGTATGAATGATATGGTTGTACCAATACTATCCTGGAAAGTGCATAGAATGGGGCGGCCTCCAATATCTCCAGACTTGACACGCCTACAAGTTTTTCCGTGCGGCTTTTTGAAACATTTAATATATCAAACTTGTGTAAATGACATCTAGGAACTGGAAAATCGCATGAACTAAGCAGCAGCATTCGTACCCGTGCACGTTCCTAATGTGCAGAATGCAATTGTTCAGAGAGCTGCAGATTGTGTGAATGTTGACGGTGGTCACACTGAATAATTTTATTGAATTTTTTTCTTTTAATTTTATTTTGTTATTGTTGGTCGTTTTGTTCATTCTTATAAATGTAAAACCTATTAAAAATATGGAGTGATTTATGAAGTTGGTTAAAAAGGACATGTGTTCGAAAATGCTTTCTAAATCACTCTGTAGTTCAGTTCAATTCCAACGTTGCCAAATTTCTATTCTTTTCTTGGTTTGTAGAAGCAAGCTAAGCTGTGTGTTTAGGAATGTTTTTACGTTTATGCGTAAATTTGTTTGGAAGATTTGTAGAAGTCGAAAACATCTGGTGCATTTAGAGAATTGCGACAACCATCCCATAGACTGTCCAGTTCGATGATTTATGACTTCCGCCCTGAAGGGCCCACTTCGAAAACAGTGGCAAAGATCAGTAGTTAAGACCTTCTGTCAGTACGAGTAGCCACGCGTTCATTGCTTCGGTTGTACATTTTGTAGATATATCATTTGGTAAACTAACGTTCGTTGTTTTATTTAAAAAATAAGTTGAAGTGTTCAAAAGCGGGCACTATCAAACATTGGTCCTTCGAGTCGGATTAATCGGCGAATCAGCGAACATCAACCAAGGAATCTACAATCCAGAAGAGGAGCGTCGTCGGCCTAGAAGTTTGTGACGCCTAATAAATTCACACAAAAATGATACTATAAATATTAGCGAAAAAGTCCAAACCCCTCTTCCTACTACGCCACTGCACTCAATCGAAGATGGGCTGAGTTCCAATAAAATAAAAAAATAATAGGCGCCACCGACTTCAAAATTACTAACACAATCCTAGATATAAAAAATTAGAAAAGTCGGATTCTCAGGTCCAGCATTCACCTACCTTTCTTCCTGTAGTAGTACACGCTTTAGTCAGATATTTAAAATACAGGAATGAAAAGACAAATTGCCACTAAATGAAAATTTAATATTCAACTAAAAGCTTTTGAATCAGTTTTTATACAAAAAAAATTTATCGTAGTAAAGTCAATTTTACGTAGGGGTAGCCAATTACCCTACTGAAAACAACTCAAACAAAACCTAAGTAATTATTGCGTATCGGTACACAACATAAAATCATAACAAAAAAAAACCCAAATGCGCAAGGCTAACGAAGAGATCTCCCCGGATAGACGAGCGATAAAATAATCAAAGTAAATAATATGACCCAAAATTGAACTACAAGACGCAATAATACCCAACGGTCGGAGTACCCTGTATATAACGAAACCACGTAAAATTGTCGTACTATTACAACATCATAACAAAATATATAATCTCCCCAATAGTCTAAAATTCAGTCTTTTACGACGAATAACAATAATATAAAAATAGCTGGTTAAATATTGCAATTAAATTTTGAACAATGTATAAGCAAATCAATCTTATTTTGGAATACTATATTTCACTTCCCTTGAATGCAGTGTTCTTATCTTTGCACGCAGGTCCGCGAAGAATGTGACCTCCAACGCAGGTGTCAGACAATTCAGATATCTCCACGGTGAAGTGGGTCGGAATTTCCGTGAAACGTAACTTCTTCTAATCGTAATGACTCTTAATTCCTCTACGGGTGGATTAATTACCCCACACTTCGTGCCTAAATTTATTTAAAATACCAAAGTTAGCAAACAAATCCAAGAGAACGGAACAAGACAAAAGTTCGTGAAATAACTCACCAGATGCTTTTTATTCTGGCAAAAACAGTAGCTTCTCCCCTGTGGTATAACATATCGGAAAAACTTCCAGAGTTAATCTTCTAATCGAAGACACAAAACTCTTAAATGACATAGACTTTAGAATGGAATAAACTTCCCTATCATAACGAATAATTTCAATCTACGACACAAAAATACCTCCAGAGAAAACAATCGTAGTAGCTTGAACAACGAACTACGTGCAACTGACTCGTCTCCAAAAATCTCCCCTCAAAATTCGAAACTTGGACTCGCCCAAAATTCTACAGGTCTACCAGCTTCGAAATATAAATACTAGACGCAAAACGGGTAGTCTAAACATAGGCGTAAGGAACGTCACAAGTTCAGCGGAGGTTTGGGGTAAGTCTTCAGTTACTTAGTGGCCAAATCCTTAAATTTCCTAAATTGAGTGTTGTAAGATGGCTGTCAACTTACAATAATTTGTGAAACTCCTAAATCCTATCACTACATTTACAAAAGAAAAAGGATAAAAATACCCAGAATTAGAAAATGAAACTTGGCTTTTTGGCTTAATGTTCCTTACAGACATGTTAGAACATTTGCAAACACTTAATTTGGCTTTACAAGGAAAGGAAAAAAAAATATTGATTGTCACAAACTGTATTCAGTTTTGAAGCTAAACTTCGGCTTCTTGTGTACGATCTTAGGACAAAATATTTAATCATTTTCCACGAGTAAAAGCAAAAATATAATTAATATCAAAGCAGAAAAGTTAGACGAATACAAAGAAAAATTGGAAGAATTGCATGCTAATTTCAAACACAGGTTTGAAGATTTGAAAAGTTTGAAATCGCATTCACATTTGCATATTTTGTGAACCCACTTATTTGTGATATTATTGAAGATGGATTTCCAATTTCTGAAACAATACTCGTTGAAAAAGCTATTGGGGAATTGGAGTTATTAGAGATGAAAGAGGATCAGGTATGGCAAATGCAGCACAAATCTACTTCTATCTACTACTAACTGAATTTTGGAAACTCGTGCCATAATCGAAATATCCACACTAATGAAAGCTGCTTGCCGTCTAATTTCAATTTTTGTACAACATATTGCTGTGAATCTTCGTACTCCACAGTGAAGTTCGTGAAGTCGAAATATCGTTCCCAGCTGACCAATCATCTCACACAATTGCTGCGAACGGCTTTAACAAATTTTTGCACCAAATTTCAAAGATTTGGCCAAAGGTCTTCGTTAAATGTTATACTTTTTATTAATACATATTTATTATATTTTATTTTTATTATTTTTGAAATTTGAAATAATTATTTTGTATTCTTTTTTTCTCTTATTTATATTTTTTATATGTGTACTTTACATAGCACTTAAGAGTTGTGTAGAATATGTAACCATTTTAAATTAAATTTGGATTTGTGTATTTAATACTATGTAACTGTGGTGCAGTTCTTTATAATATGTGAAAAACCGAAATGCGGCTCTCATTGACCCCATGCGTGCCCACCCCTGGTACCTATATGATAAAGATAATGTTACGGGCCAATCGAGCCTTTTCGACGACCCGTAACCAGATGGATGGAAAACGGCCTACAGCTTAGCTCAGAGGAGTAGGGAGAGTTCGTGAAAATCACTTATGGGAGAAAATCTTTAGTTGTGTACAGGGCGAGTCAAAATAAGTGGGCGCCACCTTCTAAATCCAGCTGATTGTGTAGGTCCTCGTGGAAGGCCGAGAAGCCAACCGCTCACGGAAATGGAACCTACCTTTATTGTGCCTCCACCTATATATTTAAAGCTTGCAAAATTTTTACACCAGCAAGTACAAAAGACACAATAAGAGACAGTAAACTTTAAAACACATACATATAATGAAATGGGTGACATATGACAATACAACGAAATGACAAGTTATAACACAAAAAGTTTGAATTAGAGAATTTTAATTCTTGAACGTTCAGAAAAACCTGCCGCTGTTGACGCACAATATTTATGTTGTCATGAATCTGTATGGCCAACGGCGTAGAGTTTACAGGAAAATTACAACATATAAAACAAAATTTCTCTCGTACTTTATACTTCAAACAAATACAGTCCACAACTGAAGGTTGCTTCCCGTTTCCAGATACCAAAAAAGATTCAATGATATTGAATTTTGCACGTAGGGTTTCGCTTCACAAAACACAAAACTTTAGTTTTTACCTTGAACTTCCGCTGCGAGGCAGGCACAACTTTGGAGGGTTGATCTCCCAAAAGCAGGAAAATATGTAGAACGATAGTAGCAGCAGCCACAAGACCGGCGCTGGGCTTTGACATTCATCCGCCGAACGGCGATGGGCCAATTCGCAAAGAATTGCCTTTTACTGGGGTTGAATCAAGTGATTCCTATTAATCCGGCAGTAGCCGATGGTCTGTTAAATACCTCTTGGTACAACAGCGAAATGGAACACATATTACGGATACCCCTCAACAAAACTCAAAAGCCGGCACTTGCAGCACTCGATATAATTACGGTCCTCCCCTGGAGATGTAATTTTGGGAAGGTCCGGAGCCGAGACAGGTGGAAGATCGACTTATACAGGGTCCGGCAGTGAAACGGGATGATTTGAGATGGGGTTCAGAGCTCATAAGGTGGTGGTGGGGACGAAGGCTGTTGGCTCCTCACCATCAGCACGGCCTACCATTTAGTTTAGAGTCCGCCCGGTTTGCGCGAAGCAATCCTACCAGTGGCGTCACCGGTGTGTTTGAAATTGGGGTCAACCATAGGTTTTCCATTTTTAATATGGCATAATTTTGTTCTTTTTTTTTCTTGTTGCAAATATGTACTACTAAATAATATAAAGATTAAAATTACATACACTTTTATATTTTAAATTATACAGGGTCCGGCAGTGAAACGGGATGATTTCAAAATTTAATTATTTTTAAAGAATGAATTTTTTATTAATTTATCATGTATATATTTGGCGAACATAGTGTTTAGAAAATAGTTTTTTTTTGTATTGTACGCCAAATGGCTATTCTTGTACTTCATATTTATACATGATAAATTAATAAAAAATTCATTCTTTAAAAAATAATTAAATTTTGAAATCATCCCGTTTCACTGCCGGACCCTGTATAATTTAAAATATAAAAGTGTATGTAATTTCAATCTTTATATTATTTAGTAGTACATATTTGCAACAAGAAAAAAAAAGAACAAAATTATGCCATATTAAAAATGGAAAACCTATGGTTGATCCCAATTTCAAACACACCGGTGACGCCACTGGTAGGATTGCTTCGCGCAAACCGGGCGGACTCTAAACTAAATGGTAGGCCGTGCTGATGGTGAGGAGCCAACAGCCTTCGTCCCCACCACCACCTTATGAGCTCTGAACCCCATCTCAAATCATCCCGTTTCACTGCCGGACCCTGTATTTATTAATTAATGGATATTTATCCATCTTTTAAGGAAATTTTTTAAGGTATCTATTTTTGTATCTCAGGAAATTTTCATCCTGGACAGATATTTGTCCGTTATTAAATTTAATGATGTTTGCGTTTTGGTAATTCGCTTAATTTTTTAGAGCAATTGACATTTTAATTTGATTATTAATTAGCTACTGTTCCATGACAATAATAATATAGTATATTAAAACATAAGTTACAGAAGGCAACATATTCAAGCACGAATCCGAAATTCGAACACGAGCCACGTAGCGGCGAGTGTCCGAACGGAGGAGTGCTTGAATGGCCTTCTGTAACGAGTTTTTTATACTATTTTCTCTGTTTCGGCTTACATTTACATTATTTATTTAAATTTTTTTATAAAAATAGTTGACAATTTCTAGGAAACTTTTGGTAGAATATAGTTAGGTTGGCAGCAATTATTTGTGTTTGTCAGTTGTGGGAATTCGACGTGTCAAAGTTTATTTAACACGAAATCGACATTATAGTTTAATGCAAAATATATCAATTTAAATTCCGCAGACCGCGATAATACTCAAATCTGATAAAGTCTTTCAGCAGGGAACAAACACTTAATGTCAGACCACAGGCATACCAATCGCTGACAACAAAATGTCACTCAAAATCGTTTAAGAATGAACTCCATTCTAGTCTTAAAAGTAGTGCGAGAATAATGTTATTCTAATGCCATAACAGAGAAAATATATTAACACCATGAAAACCGCAACTCATATCACTCGCCCGTTCAAAAACAAAATATGTATCTTCTAAGGAAATTTCTTAATTTTCATCCTGGACAAATAATGGTGTCTGTTATTAAATTTAATGATTTTTGCGTTTTTGGTAATTGGCTTAATATTTTAGAAGAATTAACAATTGTAATCTTATTGTTAACCGGCTACTGTTTCATGACAATAATAATAAATATATTTACATCATGAAATCTGCAATGTAGATGGTTATTATAAATGTTATATTAGATGACAAAAAAGGAAAATGTTTCGAAGAAGAGTTACGAAGAAAACTAAAGTATAGGAAGCTGGCTTCGTTGTTTAGAGCATTTGCCTTTAGATCCGAGGGACGTGGGGTCAAATTTGGCCAAGGTCAATGAGATTTTTCTAGCGGGGAAAAATGGTAAAGTGCGCCTTCTGTCGAATAACAACTGCAATATGCAACTGCGATGTGTGACATGTTAAAAATTACTGCTGGATTTGAAACTACCTCAGATAGGCAAAATTCATAGTAAGGGTGTACAATAAGAGATGCTTGGAAAACCGCGTCCTAGATCTCGCTCTTTCAAATACAATACAATACCTAGTTTGACAGTTACAGAGTTGCGCACACAAAACTCGGAGCTTCCTATCTTCCTAATCTAAAGTTATGAAAAAACATTCAAGTCATTTCTCCAAATAATGAATTTAGCGGATCACGTTCTCTTGCCAATGACTCTCACTTTGATGCACCTCTGAGCCATCGAAAATTTAGGTCACACATTATTAGACAGTGGGACTGATTGGTTCCAAGCCTTTCCGCGGATAGTAGCGAACGATATACACTTTACGTCCTCTATAGTAAATGTTGTGTTCTAAATGTACTTTGATAACATAATGTCTTGTATGTATGTACTTACATTTATTGTGGTTTTTTTTGGTGATGGGATGGTATGATGTATTTACATACGTACAGAAAAACTCAACCGAGGATGCGGTGGTATCACTGTATACACAATTCCGGCAAAAAATTAAAAAGTTAAATACATTTTACACCCGTTTATAGTTTCTACTGCACTAATTCTGTTGTACTACGAGTTTACATTGATCAAATTTTGCTTTAAAGCTGCCATCCAGCAAGCAGTATTAGGTGTTGCGCCGTATTTGTTGAAGCGCGGGAAAACGACGCGCACGCGTTATAAAATGCATTTCTGTATAGCGGGTAATTTAAATTTACAAACGCCCGTATATTAGTTTGTTTTCTATAATTTGTATCATGTAAGATCCATAGCAATTTTTCATTTATTTCCAAATTAATTTTTACTACATGTGTACAAAGGCCTGTACTTTTTTCTAATTTATTTATTTGAGAACTGCAAAAAAATTAAATTGAGTATTATTATTTTTAAGCATGCTCTACCAATCAAATGGATGTATTTCTAATATTATTTTAGCATTGAATATCTGGTGAAGGTATTTAATATCTTTGCTGTCTTCATAAAAATGTTGCTCAATATTTAATTTTTATGAAGGTAGTACGAGTAATTTAGAATTAGTAGTACATACTTATTATGGTGTTAGAATTTTTCAAAGTTCCATTAAGAAATTAATTATCTTTTAATCTACCCATATTTATTTGAATGGAAATGTAAAGATGTTTTAAAATTAATTATTTGTTACATAGATAAGAAAATGCCTGGTAAGTCGAAAGATGAACAGATGGCTGAGAAAAAGCAAGAATTAGAGAAGAGGTTATTGGATGTCAATGACAAAATTGGAAATACGAAGAAAGCTACAAAGAAAGGTTAGTCATAAGGGAATTTTTCAATTATTTGCTATATGTTGTAGTATCATTCAACATTTTTTCATTTAACATAAGTTTGAGGTAGTGAGTGATTATAGAAAATTGATGATATATTCATTCCTACAACAAAAATTGAATTAATCATAAGATAGTATCTTCTTAATAATAAATAACAATTAACTGTTAACATAATTTTACAGTTCCGCCGGATGTATTAATTCCGATGACAAGAAATTATTGTTAGATAACGTTTGTTTCTTAACCTGTTCTGTATATTATTTTCTTTTTATAATACTGTGTGATAAATAGTGGTCTTATTTTCAAGAATTGCCCTGAAATGTTTTGTCAAACTTATAACATTAGAGATAAATCCTACACTATACCCTCAACTTACTAATTTGTAACTGAAAATTTCGTTTTAGTAAAACATTTAACCTAACAGTGTTATGATTATATTACAGCAGATTGTGTTTTTGCAGATGAGGCAAACAAAGTGGATCCAGCAGGTGCAGGCGGACCATCAGGGCGATTGTCATCCAGTTCCAGTAGTTCGGATTCAGACAGCAGTAGTTCGAGCCTGTCCAGCAGTTCTAGTGATTCTAGTGACAGCGAAGCAGGTTAGCTCTCAATCTCACCATTCACCTACAGTGATAGTACTTCATGTTTTAACAGATGACATTCTGTTTACAATAATATGTTCAATACGTTACATTAGGTTCATACCTTATACGTATTTTGTACCTTAAGTTAGGTTATTATTTTCTCGAATTGCGTGGGTGTGGCGTCGATAATTATACAGTTCCAGTAGAATAGAGTTTGTAAAGTGCCATGCACAACATTCGTCCTCTCCTGTTTTTTTATTACGTCTTTTAAAGCACTGTTTTTAATATTGAATTTTGTTGATTTAGTTAAATATGTTTAATTTATTTTTCATATTCTTATGTAGGTATAGATTTTATCATGTCAGATGAACTGGCTTTAATTAAACACATTTTATTTGATATAATAATTTTATTAAATACTAATATAAACAATTTTTAAAGACTTTGACTTTCCAAACATAAATATGGAATTGATTTCTAATTTTAAAGCACCATCATGAAACAAAATTTTAATGGTTTTTCAAATCTTATCATATTTTAGTAAGTTACAAAATAATACTCTTTAAGAGACAGTTACAGATCATTAGATTTTTCTGTAGTACTGGTAGCAGATAATTCGAATCCAAACACAAGTTAGCCCTTACCTAATATAGTAATAGTACACATAAATATCCAAGAATTACATATGCATACAGGCAGCATATAAATTAATGTTAAATATGAGTACCCGCAATCGGTTTTCTTCTCTTTAGACAAATGTCATGTTAATTTCAGATATATAAATTTTCTCGTAAAGTCAAATATGCAAAACATGATCGCTAATTTTGGGTAAAAATAGTTCCAAAACACTTATAAACGCATCCAGTTATTTTAATAAAGATAACTTATAATTTGATTGACTGACTTTTCCTTTTGCAATGTTGTCTTCTACATCTAACTGGCATACACTACTATCATAGAAGAATAACAATGCTGTCTAGTATCTTGTTATATTATCCTTTAAAATAGCTTTTCTTTGTGGGCGTGGAAGACCCGTTGTTCTGATAAATTTCAATTTGGTATTACATTATAAAATGTTATCAAGAGCATTACATACTTTTTAGTGTAATAATCCAATTTGTTTATTTATTCCTACACTATACAAACCTAATATTAAAACATGTTATTGTACACTGGGTAAACATATAATTTAATTTGAAATTAAATTGTTTAACATGTTTTACGCATAGGTAATGATGCTAACTTGCCTATAAACTACAAGAAAAAGGTACTGGTTTACAACTGTTTCTAGATACTTTTTTGCTTTGCAATATTTATTAGTGTAAAATACCCACACAGTTTTCAAATGAAATAATGACGGTGAAAAGTAAAATTATTAGCCGGACTAAAAAATGTATTTTTGTGTTGGAAGTTTTTTGAAATTGTGTATTTGATCCAGTTTGATCAGGATATTAAATATAATTTTATATTTGAAATAACAAAAGTTGAACTGTATCAGCACATACCCATTTGTCAACTGGTATGTGTGAAGTGAAGTTATTAATTAAAAAATGCATATGACATTTAGTATGCATAATGGAAAACATAAATTGAAAGTCTAAATAATTCATCCAAATTGTACTTCATAATATTTTAAAATGACTGCTGCCTTACATCACATATCTGCTTTTAAGTGTGACTGAAAAATCAGGAAAATTTTGAGAATCGTACTATTCTCCACATAATTCTATTTTTTGTTTGAATTTAATTTTTTATTTTTAATTGATTTTAGCTCCAAACAAGTTTGAGTAACAGCATATATTGATACACATTACAAATATAAAAATTGTAACATTATGTTAGAATTAGCTTCATCACTAGTCAATTTAATTTTAATTCATTATTTTCCATTTGAAGGTGTAAGCTATGTGATAATTTGTTACAAGTCTTCAATTTTACTAGTCAACAAAACTTCACTTTTCACGTTATAGGCCCCACCTGTAGAGTATTTTTGTCAATTGATCAGATGTCTATCTAATTACAAAATCTATATGTCTGATATACACAACTGGTATACAAAAACGCACAAAATATTTACATTAACAATTAGCATCCTTAAATTTTCAAAAATGAATTTTATTTTTTTGGTGGGCAGAAATCTTATTAAATTAACTTAGAATCAAATATGCACTTAGGAATTTATTATGAAAAATCAGAGGTTTTTGTTGGGAATGTAAGCAAAACCTATTTGTAGATTTCATCACAACGAAGGAATTATCAGCCTTTACTAAACAAATTTAAACAGTATTCTCTTATTCCATAGTAGCCGTATTTTATATACTTGTGAAAAACAAAGATAGTTAAATTTATTTATCTCTGGGGTACATAATTTTACTTTTCACTAATATTTAAATGCACTAATAATCAGCAATAAATTAAAAATCTTCCAATATGATTTTATAAAACAAACTCTCTATTTACTAATTAAGTAATATTTCCCAAATCAATTAGTTACTTTTTTCCCCATGTACACCTCAAAATGTTTTAAAAATAGTTTGAATTCATTTAAACCAATTTAAT
>JABXWE010026129.1:0-23000 GCA_014611495.1 Limonius californicus
ACTTACTTTATATTATTTTTAATAAGTTACTTGAGCTAAAATCAATTAAGAACAATAATTAATTAAGATTAATTCTAATGATTGGGTTTGGTTTTTTAGATTGTTTAGATCAAATTTATTAATAGTCAGATTTGCTTTTATTCATCTTCTTCTGATTATACATAGGCCAATAGTATGATAATTACCTACAATGGAGTGGGTACTATGAGCCCTCACTGCACTTGTAGCGGGCAGAAGGCTAATCTATCCCGTCGAACAGAGAAGAGAAGTTCCACTACATGGTTTACGATTGTCAAAGATGTTCGTACGGCAACCAAGGGTATGTAAACAAAATATTTCAATCATCCTTGCAAACAGTGTAACGACACAACCAATTACTAGCAGATTCGAAACTGCATTTGCATTTTTGCAAAGTGTGTGAATTTCTCCTTCAACTTTAATTTAAGTCATACCTCCCCGAAGCCTCTGTAAGCCAATCAAAAAGTATTTGTAGTTCTAGAGTCTAGAGAATTAGCTATTAGTTCAATATCATCCGCATATCGCAGATTATTAAGTGCATTTCATTTATTTTTACTCCCTCTTCTATTTCGTGTGGTGCTGCTACATACCTGGATGCAAAATAGAGGTTCTGTTGTTCTGAGCCCGTTACGAAAACCAACTTGCGTGTCTCCAATATTTCCTTCCACTTTGCGGTAGGTTTTTTTCATGTAACACACATATAAGGAAGACATGGCCCAACACTGACATTTAATGGGAATGGTTAATGCGAACATTTTCAACCAATTTAGTCGTAGAACTTCTCTCAATTCTTTTGGTTAATTTAGCGTTTGTTCACGCCTATCGGTTTCCAAAATACTTTTCCACTTTTCTGTATTTTACTATTGATTTTTGACTATATTCTTTGTTTTAATTGCCTCTTCTATTCTTCCACGCGAACTCCTGCGTGGCCTACCTCTCTTTCTTCTAAAGGCGGGACTCAATCCATTGCTTTCTTGGGTAAGTGTAAGTCCTCCATTCTATGAACCCAACCATTTCAGCACAGTTAATTCTTTTGTATGGGAAGACTATATTTTCTTTTTCACCCATTATTGCGTCTACTTTGTCGTTTTGCCGTTTTTCATTCTCCCTGTTCTTGAAAGTCGGGCTGTTGAATCTACTTTAGGTTAGTTACCTTTTGATACAATTACGATTTGAAATCCAACCCGCAACCCAAATTACATGTATTACAGTAACTGCGATTATTTAATTTTTTAATAGTATCGAAATAGATTATAGTTACTTTCTGACAAGTTGAACTTACTGTTGTGTAACAGTATTACTAATATTAATTATTATATTAGTATTTAACAAAAAATTAACTCATTGATGTAAACGAACTAAGTACAGTAAATATTAAAAAAGTGGAACACAAAAAAAAATAAAGAGCAACGTTTTATTTAATCCAATAAATGTTTAAAATTGCCTCCATCCATGCACTTCTACACATTTTCTAAATTGTTTTTATAATATTTTTTCGACTCGAGCAAGCGCGTCAAGGGTAACTGATATACAGGGAATTTTTAGTATACATTGCCTATGTACACTTTTAAAAACAACGCGTCAATTACGCCTATTGTGTAGGCAACCAACTATACCGACAACTAAAAATCAGAAGCAAACGTCACTATAGTTGTGAATTATTTGAGTATGAAGGTTATGTTGATGCAGTGTTTATATTAAATATGTATTTCACCCTGTATATAGGACGCAAATAATGATTTATTTGTTAAATACAAAAATCGACAGGGTGATGTTTCTGTAAGGTCCGTGAACATTGTACTTCCTCTGTACAACCAAATACATCAGCGGCAAGGTGGTGTAATGGTCAGCATAGTTGCCTTCCAAGCAGTTGATCCGGGTTCGATCCCAGCCATTAATAATAATTTTAATTATTATTTTTTGTTATAACTATAATTATGTTGTCTGTATAGTTGGTTGCCTACATAATAGACGTAATTGATGCGTTCTTTTTAAAAGTATACATAGGCAATGAATAATAAAAAGAAAAATTCCCTGTATGTACGTGTCTTGCTTATTCTATTTTGCAAATCATGTTCTTTTACTACCGGAGTTCAGTATACCATTTCTTTAATTGTACCCTAAAGAAAAAAGTCTAATGGAGTGATATCGCAACTTCCTGGTGGCCACAGATGCACAACTCCTCTTCCAATCTAATTTCCTCAAAATGCACTATTTAGGTAATTTCGAACAAACCAACCGTAGTAAGCAGTGCAGTAATTATGATAGTAACAGTAATTTTTGTCGTACATTGAGATCTTCCAACAACCCCGTGCAGGTGTAGGATGTAATTGTGTTTTGTAGGAAATCCAAGTAACGTTGTTCTTTTAAAAGTTTTATGAAAGAAGCGTATTCCAACAGTATGGTTACCTACTATGACATTACAAACATTTACCGAAGAAACTTTTTGATAATGGAACGCGTATTCATTACAGATGTTTTTGTACATAATAGGGCGAGTTATACCTATTTACTTAACCATTGTTTGAGAATTTTGCCTCATCGCTAAACAATAAACAATTTAAAAAACATGAATGGTATAGGGATGAAATACATTTGCTTTCAGAATTCTACTCAACAGCTACGCATACCCATAGTTGTGCTTACATCTTTTTGACTTACATGGGAATTCTCGTTTCCTGCTTCTAGCAGTGCTAGTTCATTTTCCACGGCTGTAATCGTTCTGGGTTTACATACACTACCCCCTCCCCCTCGAAACTGCTTTCGCATTACTTCAGGGGGTGCGGGCGTCCCTTACATATTAACCATTCATGCAACATGCACCCTAAACTTAACTAAGTGAAATACGGTCGTCGCCTCAGCCGGGGTTTGATCCCGCGGCCGATTGAGCCGCATTTCACTGTGACTTTGGCTGATAGCGCTTGTTCGCACTGCCCCATCGAGGTCCCTGGGTTTACATATTTTAAAACAAATTTATATTACGTTCTTAAAGAAAGTTTCAAATCGTCGAAATATCTTGCGGGTCATGGTTTTCTAGCTGTATAGCTATACATAGCTATAGATATACAAGGTGTCTCTAAAGGGTCTGTACTCCCATGTATCTTTAATAAATAAGATTATGTTCAGATAAAATATTTGTTCGATTGTATCTTGCAAACTGAGCGTTTGTGGACAAATGTTTATGAACGTTCTTTATTGTCTTATTGCCCTGAATCTATACTGCGAGTTTTATCTCCGTAGTACGAAATTTTCTGATTTTTAAGGCATATCTACTTTAAAAATAAGAAAAAAAAATTATATTGTAGAAAATAGTAGGTACCTGATCCCCTTACTTGAGACGCTTCTGATGAGCTTATTAGAACGAAACTAGGCTTTAACCTGCAACCTTGATGAGTATCGTATGTACATAAAATATTAAATCAATGGTCCAACTTTCGTGGCGTTCGGCCGCTTTATTGAACGCATCCTGTATGGGCGACGTTATTTAGGTTTCTGCAAACGCAGCTTTAATCCGAGTCTTTACACTATTAAGTGCGAGGAAAAGACGGACGTCAGGCTCTAGCTCTCGACCTGAGTGTTACGAAGATTTAAAATTACCCTCGAGCATCCGAATCAATGTAATTTATCAATAGGTAATTACTTTCGCTTTCTGCGGTACCATTCACGGTACGTCCGAAAACGGGAAATATTCGGTTTCCCAAAAATTCCGAAAATATGGCTTTAAGTACCGATTTGGGAAATTCCGTCGTATGGCGCAATATTGATAAATCTACCAAAGGTAGTGGTTTCGAGAGAAGCAACTGTAAAAACCACATCCCGGGATTGTCTCAAGCTTTACACTCCCCAACTTTACATCCGAAAAGGTAAATTTTCATAACCTTTGATAGCCACGCTTCAGCTGTTCCATGTACTTTATCGAGGGGGAGGCACCCTGAGACGACGCCGTTCTTTGTGAAATCCTGTGAAATTAGTTTATATTTTCTATGTTTTACTCAAAGAACTTTACCGATATAAGAAAACACTGCGTGTACAAGGCTTTTCTGAAGTATCTTTTTCGGGTATTAGCTTACATTTAATGGTTTTGGGTTTACCCGTGTGTGACTTTTTTAATGTTAAGATTTTTCGTTTCAAAATGTGTTTTTTAATAGTGTTGATCTTTGTTCGTTACCAAATTATAATCATTTAACCATTTTGCATGTATTTTTGTCCGCTTTTTTAAATATTTAATTAAATGCCTTTGTAAACTCAACTTTATTTTATTTTGACCTCTGTTAAAAGTAATGTCAGGTTCCTGTAAGGACAGCTGGGAGTGATTCTTGCGCCCCTTTGTTTAAGGACCTGGTAAATTATCACTTTTTTTTATGAAGCACAATTTCGTGAAAAGGTAAATTCCATCGCGTACAACCTTTGTATTAGCCGTTCAAAGTAACGTGGAGCTTGAACAGTGCCGGATCTAGTGATATTCCCTTTGGCGCCCTCACTTATTACGACTTTATCCCGAATTTGATCAGATTTATGCGCGGTGTATTTTACAGAAGGAACCCTCCCTGCTCCTCTGAGCTACGCTAGGGCATGCCGTCGTTTATGTGTCACAATTCCGCTTAAACCCGAAGCACTCTTACCATAATTATATGCAGAAAAGTGATCGGACAAGTTTCACTTTAGAAGGCTGTAACTCCGTAACCGTACACTTTTGTATATAGGTAAATTGGGTTAAATTGTCTTATTTTGGTCTCAAGAATATGTGTACTTTGTATAAATTGCGGTCTGCAGCCGCATTTTTGCGGCATTCACCATTCGTTATTTGAAAATTTCATCTAAAACTTAAATTTTCATGGTTGGTTGGTTTTGATTGGGAGCGATCGAGGACGCGATTGTCCAAGTATCTCCTTCCACTCAGGCCATATTTGACCCATTGTACACCCTAACTGCGAAATTTGCTTATCTAGAGTCGTTCCAACGCCAACAGTGATTCTTAACGCGTCACAGTTCATAGTTACTACTGTACAGATATCAGCAGTAACAAATATATTAAAAAAAAAACAAAGGTCTGTGGTTGAAAAATTGAGTCATTTTCATTGTGTTTTTTGTCTTTTTTTGGTTGGTGAATGTTAATAAAGTTATAATACAAATAGGTTTTGTTTATCTATGACACTGAAGTTTAAAGGATATTAAACTTCAGTGTCATAAACATCACTGAAATATAAAATAGGCAAAGTCCTTTATAATTGTCATTTTTGTCTTTATTCTAGTTTTACTAGGTACCCGAATCAGATAATTAAAATCCAATTTAACTGTGGGACAAATATTGATCAAACAAAATGAACGAGGACATAACGCAACAAACAGAACCCGTTAGAAGAACATTTTTTGATGTTCTGCGGGATAATATGAGAATTGCTAAACGGGTAAGTTTATCAATGATGGGTCATCAAAACTATTACAAAATTTAAATTGCAGGTAACATTCATTCATCGGTTAGTTTATATCGGTGAACATACATTTCGAGAACATCATGGAAGTGGTCTAGCCGATTGTATAGAAAAAACTGTTTGTAAAGTCAATGATGAGTATCATGACGAACCTCTGAGTGGACTTTTGTTGGTTTATCCGAGGTATTTTTGCCACATAATAGAAGTAAGCAAAGTGATGATAATTGTTGGTGCGGAAGCTACTTACGTTGGAATTTTAGGGATCAGAAGACAGTTTATTCAAGCATTTACACATTCTAACTACCATTGAACAATATGCCCGATATTTAGGAAGAATGAAGCTCTTGGTGAGCTATCACCACTGCAATCAGGTTTGGTTATTTAAAAGAAATTGAGAATTTTTAAAAATAGGGAGCTTTTTAGAGATTTCTACCAGGATGGGTGGCAATTACAGGAAAACCTCCCACTTTATTGGAGAGAATAGACATCAACAGCGACCTTTACAGATCTTCAAGATATGTTTACCACTGCGTGCAAAAATTATATAAACTTGCTCTTTCGCAGAGATCGAAGCTTAGTCGGGTAAAGAGAAAATTTCTTATAGTAACAAAGCTAATTAGTTAATTTGGAAAACAAAATGGAAAAAAGATAAGCTCATGCTATTGTTATTGGGTTAATAAGATAATAAAAAGATTGATTACAACAATGCGGAAGGCAACAATTATCTTAACCGTTAGGAGAAAAGTACATTTTTAAAGAAATCTTAAATTTAATGAACGGTGATTTCTTACGCAGGCATGTGCAAGCCCTACCAAAGTACCGGATACGGAAAGTGCTGCTTCAACAGCGACTAGTGCTGATTCCCGTACTACTGCATCCCGTGCACGCAAAACCAATCTGCCTTTTGTACGGGAAAAATATACAGCTTACCTTCCTGAATATGGTTTGCTGGATTTTTTGCTATCAACGGTATTCACTCAAGATCTCAAGGTTTATATTAACTTGTATGGTATACTTCCACCATTGGATGCTTACAAAGGTATTTGAGGTTCTTCGTGCCATTTTATTACTAATTGGAAGTTTTTATCGCGAAATTGATGCAAATGCGGGCATAGTCTAACCATTATTATGTTGTAACTATTTTGCAGATAAAGTTTGGCCAGTACCCACTGAATTTGTACCTTTCAATATTTTTGATAAACCATATGATCCGGTTACTGACTTACCCACGGCGACGCAAGAAGAAGGTGCAGATGTCCTCCAGGACGGCGAATAATTTAACCCGTTTAGTATAACAAAATATTCAATAATTTATTATATTATACCTACACACCTAGTAAAATCACACTCTAGTAAACGTAATTATAAACCCATAAACTGACAAATATTGTAATATTTTCTACTTTTGGCTGGATCTTCCAAACATCCATACAAAGCGTTAAGTTTCAAGCAGTCTCCTTTTGACATAGCTTTTCGTTGCCCCAGTCGTTTGATGCCAGGTAATTTTGCAGTAATGGTTGGTTTTCCTTTTCCTTTACTGAAATAATGCCGCCCGTAGTGCATAATTGAATCATAATCATACTCGAAACTGTATGTGGTATTTTCAAGGCTCTGCTTATCGAAATTGCTTTTAAAATCTAAAATTATTCATCACTCGAGCAACATCCTTAAATACATTTCATTATTTACTTACGTGGAATAATATTGTCCGTGTGAATTTTAACAAACTTGTCCCTGTCCCATCTGGATTGCTCATGGAAGACTCCCAGAGCGTGCATCAGTTCGTGAATGGCCCTACCTTCAGTTCCAAGGCAATTTGGTCCCCTTTGGTCGGGGGCTTGAAGACTAACAATTTGAGCGCCTCCAAACTTACCCACAAACGACCAGCAACCTGCTGGGTATTTTATGGGCCAAATGAGAAGGTAATCTTTGCTTTTGCCATTCCAGGGAACGAATTTGACGCATGTCATGAAGTTTAGTATTTTTATGGCTTTGTAAATTGTTACTCGATCGGCTGGTTCTGAAACATGTAATGAGGTTCAATTGAGGTTGGTATAAAAAATAATAGATTGCCATTTAAAAATGAAGGAATTAATAATTTAGGAAGAGATTATATATCAGGTTTAGGACAAGAGATGCCATGAGACGAAAAGAAATTCTTAAATATGAATAGGTAACTAGCAGAATATGACTATAAATGCGATTAACAGGAAAACGATTTAGGCAATTTCCTTAAACAAACTGGATTAGTACAATTTCTTATTGCAGAAAAGTTGTAACACATTAAGAGAAGACAGAATTCAGTTTCATGGTTATATTATGGGAGTTGCCTATACTTGCTACATATCTCTTCGTCTGTATGCCGGACCTCTTTCTTCTTATTCTATATACATTCTGATGTACAATGGATATGCCTTTAAAGTGAGGAAGCATTGGAAGATAATGGTCCAAATGAATTTGTTAATAGTTATAATCTTGATAATGCAGACTTACCATATAGTGGACTTATAATGTACGGAACGGTTCCATTCTCCCATAATTTTTCGGGAAAAACATCCCATCGTAAGCCTATCCTCCAGTAATTGTATATTTCATTGTTCATGGCCATATCCCCTTGGAAAAGACCTGGCCTTACTTCGGGGTCTTGATCTTCAACTAAGTAGTTGTAATTATCATCCAAGTTAGCTAAAAATAATTTTTTTAACGTTAACAGCCCCGAGATAATGGGAATTTCCCTTTTGTTAAATCGCGTTTCCAATACCAGCATTAAAATTGAATTAACCCAGAAACTTTCAGAATAATAATAGATATCATCATTATATGTAATTAATTAGAAATGTTCAAATTTAATTCTCCGTTTCGCTTAATGAGTTCGTTCCTATTTTTCTGATAATTTCAAAAATTCATAGAAACAATTAAAATATTGCACTGGCATTTTCTTCTTTTTCAGAGTTTCTTCAATGGTTTAAATCAGTGAAAAAATACTTGTTAAAACACACATAAATGTGTATTATTTGTATACAGGGTGGTGAATTTTTCTATGCTCACCATTTATATACCGGAAACGGTAAGAGATACAAGATTGTTTATTTCTTATAGCCGCCATTTATATCCTTATATAGACAACAAAATTAACGTTTCAAATTGGTGACCAGAGTGGCACCTGTACAAAATCTGTATCCTGGTGATGGTGATAGAAGGTTGAACTTTTGTTATTGATATCGTGAAAAACTGTAGCAAATCCACATTTTTCCAGAAAAATACTATGAACTGATTAGTCTTTATTTACAAATTCGAGCATGTTTAACAAGAAAAATCTTCATCACTGTACAACAGGGAATCTTGGTTTAATAAGAGAGAGGCCGCAAGTTCGATATTCTTTTAGGTATAATGCGGTTCTGGGCCTTTTTCTCATCGAAGCACTTTTAAATGGGCCTGCACATTTGTATTTATACTGCATTTGCAAAGAAATTTAGAACATATCCTAGAAGAATTGCCATTCCATTAGTAACACTTCAGAATTATGAATGGTGCCAGCAAGCTGGAGCTGACCTCATAACGCCCTCTCTGTTCGGGACTATTTAGTATTTATACGTTTCCAAATTTATGGCTTGGCACGTATGGTTGTGTTCGTGGGCCTTCACGATCGCCATACCTAACGCCTATTGATTACTTCTGCGGGGCTATGTAGAAGACGTTGTGTATGTATGCAAGCCCAACAGAAAATATTGGACAGAATCGCCTCAAAATCGAAAATGCTTTCAACTCCATTCCGACACAGACTATTCAAAAAGCAGTGGACGAAAATGAATTTAAGGGGGTAACCTCTGCAAATGAATAACGGCGCGCACTTTTAAGAATTGAAATAATTAGCTGGTGTTTCTGAATTTGTTATCTTGTTAGACCACTAAAATGTTCGCAAGTATTTAAGGAGTTTAAATGATAGTTAGTTTTAATTTTAAGTTTAATTTTTGTTTGAATGGCTTTTTAAAAGATTAGCAGTTTTTTTACACTATTTTCAAATTTCAACAGGTTTTTTGGAAGGTAAACGTATTTGAAAAGCTAATTTTTTGTCTATTCATGACGTAAAAATTCAATATGGCTGCCATAAGAAATAAGAAAGTTGACTATCGTAGCTTCAAATCTAGAAGGACTAGAACATTTTTGTCAAGGACCTCGATGAGGCAGTGCGAATACGCGCTGTCAGTCGAGGTCACAGTGAAATGCGGCGGATCGGCCGAGAGTTCGAATCCCGACTGAGGTGATGACCGTATTTCACTTAGTTAAGTTTAGGGTGCGTGTTGCATGAATGGCTAGTATGTAAGGGACGCCCGCACCCCCCTGAAGTAATGCGAAAGCGGTTCCGGGGGAGGGGGATAGTATGAAGGAATGAAAAAAAAGAACATTGTTATCAACGTCTTTCAATTCAGAGTTGTCAACAACACAGAGTTATCAAGTTTGATTGAAATAGGGTCTCAATGGTGGAAAAGATAATAATTTTCTTCTGAAATTACTATTTTCTGTTCTTTCGCGATAAATCAGGAAGGAATCAAAATATCAGGATTTCTTTTCAGATCTCATTAGCCATGAAAGAGCGCAACTTTTCTCTAATTTAACCGATGTCGTATTTCTTTTCGTTTCCGGAATATACATGGTGAACTCCGAAAAACTCACAACCCTGTATGTATGAGTGTGGGCGTGTGCTTGCGCGCGTGTGTCTGCGTGTGTGTGTGAGCGCGCGCGCATGTGTATTAAGAGCGCGCGCGCATAGGTATTACAATAATCGATACAGCAATAAACATTTGAACGCTTATCTCAAATACACTGGCAATTTTGTTGGAACATCGATGACGTATTTCCGGTTTAAGGGCATTTTAGCTACTTAAATAATAATTAAATATTTAATTAATTATATCTTCTTGAATGTAGAGGGAAATATTAAAACAATCACAAAAAAATTGTCATAATAGTGATCAAATGCATTATTTAAGTTTTATAATAGGTAAAAATCCATTTAAAATCCAATTACAAGAAGGAAATCTTATACTAATATCATTTTTTGTAACGCTATCGCTTAGATATAAAGAAGCCGAATGTAAGTAAATACATGTAAAAAGAAAAATACATAATTTAAAAATGGAATTCCCAATTTTAATGCAACTTAGTGGTGTACCTAATCAGTCAGTGATATTTTACGAGTTTTTTTTTCGCAATATTTCATGTATATACAGGGTTGCTCATTAGTACGTCAAAGTCCAATATAGGCATTATTAAAACGAGTTGGAAATTTTTCTTTTGTCTAAAGTGATGTAGTGCGAAAATGCGCAACTTATAAATTTATTCTTAAATATACAGGGTGAGTCACTACAGTCAAGCATCTTCAAGGTATTATTTTTTAAATAGAATACCCTGAATATTTTCACATTTTTTAATTCAGCATAAAATTATCTTTGCAACAATTTCTTATTGTTTTGATTTTGGATTAGTCGTCGAGTTTAATTAAAAAATGTAAAAGTTTTTGTCGGCACCAAACATTAATTTTATTATACATGGTGTTTTTTTACATCAATGTAAATTTATTTATTTCTGAACATTTTTTCAATTTTTTTGGATGGAACACTGTAGATTATTATATTGAATTCGCACGTTAATTCTCCACAATTGTTATTAATATTGTTCTATACCTAAAATCGATATTTAATTTTTTCATTCGAAATCCTTGAACTATTAAACTTTTTATTTCTATCTAATCTAATAGCCATGATTTTGATATAAAGTTGCAATATTTATTATTAATAGCTTACGCAGAAAAACAGTTTTATTGCAACCCACCATACATAACTTCCCAGTCCGGCTTGCAACCGTGGTGGGATATTAATGCCAGAAACCTTCTCTGGAATTTCTGTCGTTCTAATTCGACATTAAACTGTAGCTTCTCCGTGTTTCTACCTTAGCGCTGAGGAGAAACACGTGGCAGAGAGGAGGCTGACGCCTAGCAGTGGAACAAAAAGGCTGTCAATGATGATGATGATGATTTATGTATATCAAATGTTCAATGTGACATCCGTTCTCTTCAATGCAAATGTTCGGTCTTTTTAAAAACGACATAATTTACTGATCGCAACGACTCAACGGAAATTGTACCAAAAGCATCTATTATCATCTCATCTCATATCTTCTGTAGTAGTTGCAGGGGTCTAGTACACAATATATTTTATATATTCCCATAGGGAACAATCCATTTGCGTCAAGACTGACGATCCAGGTGGCCAATTGATGGAACCACTGCCACCTGTACATCTGTTCCCGAATTCTTGATTCAAGAACTGTCGAGTCATTAGTGGGAAATGTGTTGGAACACCGTCATGCAGGAATCACATATTTTCCAGTAGATTTGGAGGGATAGTTTGTAGAAGTTGAGGTAAATTGCTTTGAAAGAAATACCAATATTGTGCACTGCTCTGATGTCTACTAAAAAAATCAGATCAAATCACAAAATTGCCCACAATACCTCCCCAAACATTTATAGTCCATTATTGTTGTCCATCTACTTACAATTCTTGGGTTTTCTATTGGATAATGATGAGTATTATGTCGATTTGGGATACCACTTTAGGTGGACTTATCAGTGAACAATAGTTTTTGGAAAAAGCTAAGAGTAGTACTTTCCATTTCTAATCCCCACTCACTTTATGTCAAAATCATGGCTACTAGATTAGATAGAAATAAAAAGTGTAACGGTTTGTAATAAAAACGTAAATATATCTGTGAAAATGTCGATTTTACCTGTAGGATAATATATATAAAACTTGTGGAGAATTAACGTGCCAATTCAAAAATGTAATAATACATAGCGTTCATGTTGAAAAAATTGAGAAAATTTTTTTTGATATAAATTAGTATTGCTGGTTTGATAAAATTATTATTGCGTGGTTGCGTCGTTTTAGTACATACATTGGCTACATAACTGCAAAACAGGGCCCTAAATTGTCTTAAAAGCTTGAGGTAAACTTTTTCTACAACCGATATAGACCTCAAAATTGCAAACAGGAAGTTCCTATCGCGCTTAGTTTCCTCATAAGAGCCAGTTAAAGAATCTGAAACTTGGCAACATTGTGATTTGCAGCTCGAACTACTACGTGGCTTGGATGTCTTCTATTAGGAAAACGCTGAGCATAAACCCTAGTGAACTTAGTAACACGAATTAAAGGCGAATTTAATGCAGAATTCGTAATGTCAATTCAAAATTGATTTACTTGATACACGTATCAAAATGCAAACAACGATTTTCAAAATTTTTATACAGTACCCCTGCAGCTGCATTGTTGTCAAATTATACTTTTACCAAAAGTATGATTTTTAACAGTACTTCCAAACGAAGAACTAAATTGCTAATTCAAAGTTAATTAGCGGTTTTGAATTAATTTGAGTTTCCTCAATAAGCAAATACATGTTTTACTTAATTTCTTATAACCATTTGGCTAAAATTCTGCACTAAAGGTATGAACATTAACACAATCGTACAAGAAAACTAAGCTGCGGAGCGAATTTTTTCTTGCAGTTTTGTCTTAAGAACTCTTAAAGGAAGAAGTTTACCTAAAGCTTTTAAGGCAATTTAGAGACACCCTATATATTCTTAATTAATTGTAATACCGAATTAAACTGTGAAACCTTCTGCCGACCAAAATTTTCACATTTTTTAGATAAACTTGGCAACGCCTCATCTAAAATCAAGAAACAGGAGATCGTTGAAAAGCTAATTTTCCGTTGAATTCAAAACTGTAAAAATACATAAGGCGTTCTATTTAAAAAATCATACCTTCAGGATGCTCTGACGTAGCGAGTCGCCTTGTATATTTTAAAATATTTTTATATGTGCGCATTTTGGCACTACATCACTAAAAAAAACAAACTTTTAAATCATTTTAATGGAGCTAATATGGGGCTTTGGCGCACGAATGAGCAACCCTATATTTAAATTTGCTACAATTTTAAATGATAAGAACACGTTCCGATTTATATTTAGTAATTGTATTGAAAAATTAAATAGAATATGAGACGATCAATGGGTCAGTGTCGTCTAGACAAATTTTAGTGATAAAAATAAATTGGGGGTCGTCGACATGACATCAATTATTAAAAACAAGGAAAAGCAAATTGCGTTTCGTGTTCACATAAACGGAATATTAGCCCTCAGAACACTCAAACGCATTTTTTAATGTATTATTCATTTTCCTAATAACTTTTCCTCAATAGTCGACTTCCTTATTTACTTTTACGGCAGGGTAAATTGATTAATACATTAACTCCATAATCGAACAATTGCAAGAGCTTACCCTCATCAGGAACAGGGGGATGTATCACATCCGGAACTTTAGGCAAAATAAACCTTGTTGCAATGGCTTGAATTCCCAACAGGAAAGTGCAGACACTCAACAGTTCTCGCATTGTGCATCCACTAAAATGTTACCAACGACACTTAAGAAGAACTGACACACTAAAGACTTATTAAACTCCACCGCATTTTGACGAGCACCTTCACTGCATTTACCACAATCCTAAGAATGCGGCGCTGATGAGGATTCCTTCGAGACTTTTGGGTCACAGAGCCAATGGGTCAAGCTGGTGGACGTTGCAGTGGCTACCTTTTTCATGTTGGTTGCTCAAAAAAGGAAGTGTTTTAGTAATAAACAAGAATTTATAAGTTAATAGAAACAGGGACTAGCAGAATATTTATTCTTTAGGAGAAAATTTCCAATTGATTAGTTTTGCCGCTCAGTGTGAACTTTCTAGTTAAGTTAATTGCCCTAGTTTACGAGTTTACTTTGCATGCTATGCATGTGGGAGAGCATTTTACTCTTAAGTCAATAATTAAACTTTAAAGAAGAGCGTGTCCTATAAGAAAGCTTCAATTTCGCTGCGGCGACCGTTCGATGGTCGTCAATTACGATTATGGTTGATTAGAACGATCAAGGTACAGTTAGTTATGCGTCGCTTTCGTTTCCTCCACGGTTTGATTTCATACAACTGATATGCGAACATGTTTATTAATTGTATGAGATGCGTTCAATTGACCCCATCTTTGCTTTATAAAAAAATTATTCAATAATTTAATTACAAATTATTACCGTTACAGTTAAGGCACCTCTCCCATTGTTTTACTAACCGATGTATATCCTGCTCATAGAATTCTTGTGATTGCTGATTGAAGAAGTCTTCCACAGCTAGCTGTACTTCTGCGTCAGACTCAAAATACCGACCTTTTAGCGTCTTTTTCAGCGGTCCAAAAATATAGAAATCGCAAGGCGATAGATCCGGGTTCCAGGGTGGATGCTCTAAAACCCTCAATTTCTTTCGTTGAAGATTTTCTTTTACCACATTCGCAACATGAGGCCTAGCATTGTCGTGCACCAAAATGACCCCACGCGTAAGTTTTCCTGGACCTTAGCCACTTATTGCTTGATGAAGCTTGTTCAAAGTTTCATTGTACAGATTTGCGTTGTTATTTACTCCAGGTTCCTTAAACTCTATCAACAAGGGTCCTTTATGGTCGAAAAAAAAATGTTAACCTTGCCTGCAGAAGGTTGTGCTTTAAACTTCTTCGGTGGCGGTGAATGTGAATGTTTCCACTGCATCGACGATAACTTACTGGATGGCTCGTAGTAATGGCACCAAGTTCAGTCACCAGCAACTATTGACAGAAGAAAATCATCACCATTTTGCCTATAATCTGTGAGGTGTTGCGATTCGGAGTAAATATTAGCAGTGCAAAGTGATGATCAGAGACGGCGTTGTTAATTTACATAACACTCGTTATTGGGCTGGCCAAAATCCACAGGCTTTTCTTCATTCGCGACACCAACGACAATTTAGTGTTAATGTAGGGGCAGGATTTATCGGAAACAATTTAGTTGGATCTTTTTTACTTGAAATACGATTAACAGGTGAACTTGCATGTACATCTTCTAAGAAATGAATTGAATGAACTATTGGAAGACGTCCCACGTGACGTTATTTTACGCATACCGCCACATTTTAGCCGAGTAGCCAGAAACTTTTTAGATGAACGATTCCTTAATCAGTAGATAGGTTGTGTGGGACCTACAGGCTGGCCTGCATGATCTCCACATCTAAATCCATTCCAGTTTTGCCTGTGGGGCCACTTGTAATCTGTTGTTCATTCCGTACTTATTGCTGATATGGAAATATTTCGTCAACGCCTACCAGGAGGCTAAGGGCGGAGATGGCTTAGTGGTAAGAGAGCCAAGGTTTGGATATAATAGTCCAAAAGCTACCCAGTTCGAATCACTCTAAGGTCGGAAAATATTCGCATTCCCTGGGTGATCGGTACTGGGTCCCGGTCTCCATTTACCATTGGGGATCAAATTAATGGCACTCGTTGTGTTGCGATTGCATTAGAAGAGTAACAAGATCATATACACAAAAAAATACATCACACAACAGCAGGTTAAGCATGGTTTCGCACCAACACGGTAACCCGCAGAGTCGGGCCCTGTTGTGCTTTGCACAAACTAGCTTAGCCTTGCCTCACACCAAAGCGATGGGCCTACAAGGTCTGTGAAAGCTCCATAATAAAATACCAGAAGGCTGCCAACAAATCCGGTACTGCAAGCCCGCATTCTTAGTATACTGATAGTAGAGTACAGAATATGCTAAATATGAAAATGTGTTATTTTTCTGTAATACCCTGTATCTCATAAACTGAGGCTGTTGGAACATACATTAATGTGAACTTTTTTCATTGTTTTGATGTCCCCTTCTCATCCAACACCCGTGAGGGTATAAAGGATACCGGAGAAAGAAGAACAAGATGCCCCTGTTCGCTGGCGAAACAGGGCCCATGTATCATGGTACACCCTGCATATTTGTAAATTCCTCTGATTACATTCATTATTTTAACGGAACATTCGGTACATTACTATGTTCTGCATTTTCCCTATTAGTTTTAATGGATCATGCAAATTTTTACTTTTTAGGTATATTTTAAAGGAGAAATTGTCGATCAGATATAACAAAATTGTGGCAAAAAAATAATACTACTACAAACAAGCAGTTTCTACAGTTCTGACAAATATTATTCGTACATGAAACGATCTCTTCGGACTTACGACGTAGGATTGGTGAATGCTGACGTTTCGCTAACCGTTGCAGGTAACAATATCAAAAAGTTTTGATAATGCTACTTACGAAGGTTAGTGAAACGCCAGTAGCAATCAATTCCCGAAGAGATCACTTCATAAGACACAAACCGCGGAAACCTTAAATTTTACAATGTTCGTACATATTCTCGAAGTGTTACAACTGGTTGTTAAAGACAACAGAAGTTTAACAATGAATTGCCTTTAGCCTTTAGCTAATTATAGTTGCCTCCAATATTTACAGATATTTGCATTGTTTAGCAGTGGCGGCTTGTACTAAAGGGCACAAGGGCACGTGCCCACCCAACCACCAAGATAAACACAGAAAGAAATTCGCATGTAATTCAGTGCATTATTTTAATTTCATTATTTTAACGATGGTATCAAATTTTCCTACCGCACCAAAAGCGCGGCTAACAGCCTCAAAACTATTTTCCGGGGAACGCTCTGATTTGTACCTATTTAGAGGATGATTCGGTTGCCTATCGGTTATCTTCGCTATACGCGATATACCAAGCGAATAGGGCACCGAGCACATTGTTCCCGTTTGCAGTCAACGTTTGAATTTGCACTTTGGAGCGCTGTTTGAATTCAAAGACGAAAGTGACGTTTTTTCAATGAAGGAAGTTAATTGTGTGCAAAAAGATCGACTGAACGCATTGGCGGTCCTATCAATAGAAAAGAAGTTCGTCCAGTCTATCCCGGATTTGGCAACAAAGTCATAGACGTCTTTTCCAGCATGAAAAATAGGAGAACAGATTTTATGTACAAAAAATAATTAAGTTTTTTCTTGTGCCCACCCTCTTTCTTAACTCACGAGTCGCCACTGTTGTTTAGTATTTTTATGGGTCGTGTTCCTTGTATTAAATTACATTCCACAAATTACCAATCTAGATTTCGAACAAATTAGCTTCGATAACGACCAATAACTGGGGGTTGTAAAGAATAATCCAATAGATCTATTGAGTGACTTCTTTATTCTCGTTGCTATAGTGGAGATCCTCAAAAGCCATATCTCTTCTCGTGCCTTCCCTGTGAAGGGTGGCAAGATCAATCGCTTTGATGCGTTATTTTCTTTACTACGATCCTCCATTTTTCTTTGTTAGCTGCCAGGCTGTGCATTCCGATATATATTTGCCTGTGAAATCTGGTCAGTACTTCTTCTCTACACAATCGTTAATTTTTCTAGCTTATCTGGGTTTCTTCTCGATATATACCCAAAACATTTAATTATTTTTTGGGTGATTATGGCTAACAGGTTTTCCTTAGCTTGTGTTTCATCTCTCACCAATTCATTACTTCGTCTGGTAGTCCAGGGTATCCTCAGCAGCCTTCGCCAACACCACATTTCGAAGGCGTTGATTCGTCAGCGCAATGGTTCAGGTTTCTGCCAATTATATGGCTATAGGAAAAAGAAGAGTTTTTACCAACCTGATCTTGTTTACTTTATTTATATCATTGTCTTTCCATATTTTTGATAGTTTCGCATGGCAGTCTTTCACATTCCCAACCTATTTTATATCTTCCTCACATCTTCCTTCATTTGCGATCGGAGCACCTATGTAAATGAATTATTACACAGTTTTCACTCCAATGATACTTTGTCGATTGTGAGGGTGTTCTTCTTTCCTTATTACGACCATGAGCTTGTTTTTAGTGAAATTTAATCGGAGTCCTAGTTGCCTGCTCTCCTGCCGTATCCCATTACCATTAATTGTTGTCAAACTGATAAAAAATAAGAGATGTCTCATCTGAAGGTTCCGATATTTTAAACAGTCTCTCATATTTATAGCACTATATATGCATGTACAGTCACCATTCTCTATTTCGAACTTCTATATAGCGAATTTCTTCATTTGACGATTGTGACAATGAGAGCACTTAACATTATTTTGGCCCCTTATATCGTACTTCAAATTTCTATTTAACGAATATTTTCTAGCTTAAAAATACATAAAACGGGCTATTTATCCCATTAGAGATAACAGAGCTGTATTGTATAGATCAATGCCAACTTTGAAACTTACTTTACCACTGTCATCGAGGATTTTCCAATCCTTTGTGCCCTCTCTAGTCATGAATGAATACACGTAGCTTTGTATTTAAGCTTGTACATACAATTTCACAAATTTGGCTTGTAGTTGCATTTGCATTCTTGCATAGTGTACTCGTATCAATGAAATTATAAAATGCCAAAACGAAACAGAAATTGTTTAAGGGTATGTAAAAAGTTGAAGCTCTTAAAGTGAAATCGACAAAGGCGAAAAAAAAGAACATATCAGTGCGTTTTGGTATACCCCCGAACACCTTATCTACAATTTTTAAAAATCGTGATGCCGTCATTAGGTGAAGCGAAGACAGATTAAGACAGAACACGTTTTAAATTCTGTGTTTACCATGATGAAAATGAAAATGTTTTAGGGGCCGAGTATCCTTATATACAAATAGAGATTTTGGAGAAGAAACGAAAGACAAAGAACTCCAAGAAAATGAAATGTAAAAAAGAAATGGCATTGTATAAAAGTAATTTCTTAGGAAACTGCAGGTGTAAGTGAAAAAGACTGTGAATATGGAAGTCTAAGAAAACGAAGACGATAGTGTGGTTTCCATTTCTTCTTCAAGTTCAGCAGTCTGTACCCAGTATTTCCAAGAAGTACTGTAACGGATTTCCATCAGCTAGCTGTCAGTGTGTTCCTTAGTTTTTGTAAATATAATTTATAGTATAATTTTTTTCTTAAATTGTATTGAAACACAATACAAAGTTCAATTTTTAAATTTAATAGAAAATGTTGTACCTTAATTGTAGTTTTTTTTTAAATTTTAGTAATCATTTTCACAATCAAAAAATGTAATTGACGTAGGTTTAGCATTTTGATCACATTTACAACTTAATATTAGTAACTTTTAAAGGAGGAAACACAGAGTTTTCAGAGTGCAGTACTTAATTGTGTGGTAACATTAATATGCAGTTAAACTAAGCTTCAGAGAAACAGCAAAAAAAGACCAGGCAGTATTTTCTGTTAAGAAAACTGATTTGTTATAGAATAGATTAGAGTTTTAGGTCACATAAATAAAATTATCTGATTATTTAAATTCATTAGTACTGAATTCTAAAGAGTAAATTTGTTTTATCGCCATCAAACTATAGTTAAAAATTGTACTGCTGGTACTAACACAATATTTACAGGTCAGCGACGATGATACTATAATATGGTAACGGGAATTGAATGGAAAAATATCCTGGGCTTTGTCATACCATTTGAGGTTGGTTAGAGTTGTTAATTTCTGCACAGGACGCTCGCGTGTACATGATATTTCTGTCAGTCGTCGTGGAGCAAAGAGTTAGTATTAAATTTTGCTATGTATTAGTGAAAACTCCAACATTATGATATTTTGACAATTGTGAACCATGGTAGCATCTTAAGTCATAGTAGTGTGTTTGCATGGTTTAAGCGTTTCAAAGATGGGCGTGAGGATGTTCAAGATTACGCTAGCACCCGGTGACCTCCGATCTCTCGAAATGCAGATGCAAAGCCCAAGAATTCACAAAATTGTGGTAAAACATAGCCGGGTGGCAGATGAATTGAACATCAATAAGGAGACGATTTGACAGCTTCTACATGAAGATTTGGGAAAGGAAAATCTGTATAAATATTCTTCTGCACGGTGATACGGTTGAGCAAAAATACAGAATGGTTGTATGTATGTGCGCAGACTTTTTTCAGATTGTTAGCAACAATGCTAATGTTCTTAACTGCATTATTACTGGTAATTTGTCATGGGTGTTTCAGTATGATCCTGAGACGAAATACCAGCACATGTCAGGGATTGAAAAATCACCAGACCAAAAGTTTCGTTTGTAAAAATCCAGAATGAAAACCATGCTCATTACCTTATTCGATGGACAGGGTGTGATTCATAAAGAACATGCCTGACGGACTGATACATGAAAATGTTGCAGTGGATTTCACGAGTGCGGCCGCAAAAAAGGTAGTCAGTTCTTGTTGCACCTGCCTATTCTGCATTGATTGTAATATCGTTTCTCATGAAACGTGGCGTATTCACTGGACTTGGCATCAGCAAGCTTTTTCTCTTTTATATATTTCTTTCTTTATCAATTCCTCTTTTACCTTATGGTGTCGTGGTTGCCGTTCATACATTTGGGATTAATTGAAGGTGATGGGTCCCCTTTGGACTTGCATCATGCTCCTCCCGTTCCCCGCAACTACATTCGCTCTATCCATTTTCACTATTTGTGTTAATTGTGTGTATGCTGTTGTGTGTGGCCTTGTTATTTCTCCTGGTCAGCCAGTGGTTAGGAGAAGCGCCGTTAATTGTAACCCAACGTCGAATGGATTACCGAGCTCGATACCGACTTTAGGAATTACAGAAAAATTTCTGCCTATCCCAAGGTTCGAACCGAGGACTTCGCATTGCGAGCCTCACCCTATTACAACTGGGCTACTCGGGATGTTCTTTTATATATACATATATATATATATATATATATATACACCGTGCGGTCGTAAAATGTCCTCCCCCATACTAACTTTTGAACGACTTGATATTTCTTCACAAAATTTTGTGTGCTTTAATGGGAGGCTAAATACTACTTGACGCCATTTTGAAATATTTGGGTGTCAAGTAATCCCTCATTTGATGGTCTCTTTGAGAATTTTGGGAAAATTTTATAGATTCAGAAACAAATGACAGACTTCCAAATTATCTGTTTCTGATATTAAGCAAAATCCCTAAAATAATGTAGGATGCGAAACAACAGAAGTAAAGCAATTGAAATAATTAGTCTTTCTGTTGAAGAATGAAGAAGAAGAAGATTTTAAAACACAACAAAACTTATTTTATAGGTACAACAAAAACTGAATAGTGTAACGAAGCGTTACTATTTTTTATGTTTTTTTTATTTAGAACTCCGTTTAATTTGTTGACATGCCATTTACCGTTTAGAAATTCGTTAGATTGATTTTTATTAGTATTATTGTGTACCGACCGATGATTTTCCGAATGCACCCCGTATTATTTGTATATTCACCGAAATAGGTGAATGTAATTGCTAACCGTTGATTTAATTTACGTTTCATAGCCGCTTAAGGTAATTTGTTTATTATGTGCCGTATCACCGCATGTTGCATTATTGTTATGCTTATCAGAGGCTGTTTTGATTAGATTTCAAACACCGTTTATTTTATTTGCTTTCATTTTAGGAATGTTTATTGATTTATTTGAATACATTTATGTGCCGTTAGATTTATATTTAGAACCGAACAAGATAATTTATTTATTGTACGCCGTTTGGCAATTTTATAAATTTATATTTTGGTTTGTTAGCAGGAATAGCTTCCGTTTTATTTTGTACCGATTATTAGAGTTGTGTTTGATTGCCAGTAGCATTTTTATATGATTATTTGACTGTACTAATCACGTCCGAAACCCATAATTTGGTTTATTTGACTTGCATTTACGCTCGAAAATCTGATAATCGCTTCTTCGGCGTAAAGGCAGTGGGGCACCGCGTTGTATCCCACTCTTGGCTAAAATGCGTGAATTGAACCGAATTTAGTAAATACCGTTAGCCGGCGGGTATAAATACGGCCCTTCGAGCATTAAACGCTCAGTTCCAATCGAGAAGTCGAGCGGAACACTCGTGTGCCTTCAATTCGTTAAGATGGCAGACCACGAATTTAGAGAAGCCAAGACAAGGAACCAACGCCGAGCCACCGCTGCAGCCTCCGCCGCCGCCGTTGCCGCCGCCAGTTCCGCCTCCCCCGCCGCCTCCATTCCCAGCGCTACCTCCGCCGCCGCCGCCACCGCCGCCGCCACCGCCGTTAGCACCCTGGGGAAAACCATCAACCGACCTGGTGAGAATGTTCCGGTCCCCGCTTTACTTTCCTTGGTTCTCCCCGAACCCGCTCGCCCCCCCCGCTCCCGTCATTCATCATCCTCATCTACCACTTCTCAGCCCGAAACTTTCCGATACTCAATTAGAAACATCCCAGACAATTTCGCATCCCAGAAAACTTTCTACTCCATGCTAATCTCCCAAGGTTACAAGAATATCCGCTCCCTGGTAGTTAACTACAACAAGACAGCCCTCCTCGTCACCCTGCAACCCCTTGACGGACACACCCAATCAAATCTCCGCACCGCTACCAACAGCAGAACCCTAGAGTTATGCCCACTCTTTCGAAAAGCCCCCACAACTCAAGCCCCAAGAAAGCTACCAACCTTTTCTATCGTCGCCCGTAACGTCGATCAGGACATCGCTCCTGAAGACGTTAAACTCCAATGCCCCCAGCTCCAGGTCTTCAAGTGTTGGCGCATAATATCAAAAAAAACCAACAAACCCACACCCATGCTCCGAATTATTTCGTCC
>JABXWE010026130.1:0-10155 GCA_014611495.1 Limonius californicus
GCTATGGCAACTCCACGATTCTTTAAAAAAAAAAAAAAAGGAAGCGAGATAGCAGGCTACTTAACTAAGTTTACATAATTCCTCCCTTCTTAAAAATTTAAAATACAGGAAAAATTACATTTTTCACTTATTTTTATGGTACTATTTCTGATCGGTATGTTGAAAATCATTCGGCAAATCTATCAATTTTTCTTTATGCTGTTGTACTACATCACCTAAATCAATATTTTCTAAATGCAACTTAGGACATTAATAACTATATTGTTTACTGATTGACTATAAGTTACATTCATCATTGGTAATTGAATTATTTTAAATATAGAATTGGTTTGTCTTTAGTATTGTATTGTCGATTTTGTTATAAAACATCTTCACACTAGCCCCCACAGGGGTAACGACTGGACAAAAGACAAAACTTTTCGTAACAGACCTGAAACACCGAATTATTACCCACGAGTAACTAACGTTTCGGTGTGTTCACCACGGCTAACTCGTTTGCGAAACGGATGTGGGTGAATCGACAACAAAATTCTAAAAGAGCGCCAAGATCCTTCACCAATTGCCGTGCAGCGATTCTCATCACCTACCTTAACGGATCCAACTAAGGGTAAACTCTTATCACGAAGAATCAAACTTACGGATCTCAATATACAAACAAGAACACAATAAAACACAAAGTGAAGTGAATGTTGTAAATAAAACCTCTATATTAATAAATGTTACATAACGAAAATGTTCTTCAACAACTGTATAATTGAAAATAAATCAACAGTAAATGTAATAATAATAAGGTTACATCAAACTTTGTGCACCCAATATATCAACCATGCTAAATTTAAACAGTTAAGTCACAAATTATTCGCATACTCTGCATATGAGTGCCCCTACAATCCTAAGGTGAAGTCCAAGTTATCATAAATTATTCATAAAATAAATACTGTCCTGTATGACAAATACTAGGTAGTAATAAATAACCAAATAGTAAACTCAATATCTAATCCAACTTAATGAATGCCTAAAAATTCTGTAAATATCAGTTAAGCTGCATACAGCACAAATTAAACGTATAGGTAAGTGAGTAAACTAGAATTGAGGTAAGACCATAATTTATACCTGCCTCAAAATTAGTCAATCGATTGATTGGGAATATACAGAAAATACAAAATGTCGAAGTGGTAGTACATTACAATATTAAATTATGTGATTTAGACAACAGGTCAAACTAATTCTAGAAAACTTGAATTGAGGGAAAATTCCCAGGCGAATGAAGTATGACAAGGTAAGCAATTTAGCGGACGTAACCCCTATCTGAAAATAAATGGATCTAAAAATCCACAAAGCTAAATTAATATCAATTAAAGTCCGAAAACAAGTTTCCGGAAGCTGGTGATATGAAGCAAGGGCTAGCGTTAAGTCAGCTTAACCAACGCTTTAAATGTAAGCGGTAGCGCCGAACAGAATCGCTTATTGCTATTAATCAATCCGCATAATTGTCCTATAATACAAGGAATTAAACTCATCAACAAATTAAGTTGCTAATTGTCTAAATTGCAATTGTCACGTAGCCGTGAAAATAGAGATAGTCACAACTGACAGCGGTCTGAAGTTAATCCGCACAAAAAACCTTCTTTACCAAAACATCACAGTCAAAAACTTAATTAAATATCAGAGTGTAGTTACCACAACCAAGTGGAAATTAATTGAATGCACCTACTGAAGGTAAGTGACCAGTCGCAAATGCATATTAAAGTTCAAAGCGGTAGATAACACCAAAAAGTGAAAAATACAAAATATACACAGTATTTACTTCCCGTTAAGTGTGGCACATGCCGAGCTGGATTTAACGGGCAACGGAACTTTGCATACGTTCCCACGAAGATAAAGATCACAGAAAACTGGGATAGGAAATCAAACCTTGATTGTTCGATGGGCTGATTGTCTCCAACTTCGGACAGCACGTAGAAATCGAAAGCTACAGGAGAACGAGATAGGCTGGTTGTTCGGAAAACGGTCCCATGAGACCCCACATAGCATGCCGCGGGTAACGTATCAGTTTTCTGTTAAAGTGTTTAATTAATCTTGGCTAGACCCAATGCGAATTTAGCAAAACACCAAAATAACTCGCAGACAACTAACTAAATTCTCTTATAGGTGAGGACGATTTAAATGATCCACGCAGCATGAAATTTCCAAAATCTTAAATCACTTCCTACACTTAGTGTACCCACAGAAAGAAAGCAGGTTGCCTGCTTACTGGTTATCGGCGCCGGTAATCGGCGCCTATTTGGCAGCGGGTCAGCACAAAATAAAAGCGGATACTTGCCAGTTTCTTAGCAGCTACCATCAAGTGAAGATGTCATCTTTTTCCTCAGATGAGCAATTACTAATTGATAATCCTTTTTTAAAATTAAAAAGTAAAAATTACGGTATACATACGGCATATACATATACCGATAAATCGTGACCGTTCAAAATACGGTGAATATCACCACCTAGTCCAGCAACTGAAACAGCACGATAACAGATTTTTCGAATATATGCGGATGAGTCTGGATACCTTCAATAATATTTTACAATCGGCGGAACATAAGTTAACGAAAACTTGGTGTAACTGGCATAAGCAGCCCATATTACCAGAAGTAAGACTTGTAATTACAATAAGGTAAGTGATATATATATATATATATATATATATATATATTACATACCTAATACAAAACATAAAATAGTATCTTTTCTAACGAAAAGAAATATTAACAAACGAACTAATAGTGCATACATAAATCTAATTTAGATTTGTTAAATAACCATAGAGGTCAAAAGGGGACATTAGAGTAGGTGAAGAGGAACCGGAAGGAATAGCGGATTCTGGAGAAAATTGGGGTTCCTGGCGGTAAGCGAACTCATCGACAATATTTTGTACCTTCCCCCTGAATGCTAGTTTTCGCATTGGTGGTATTTTGCGTACATGTGGAAGCAAGCTTTTAAAAAACAAAGGATCATCATCATCAACCTCTTTTGGTTTTTCATGTTTTTGTTTTAAATATTCTAATTTTTGCTCCTCGGTGTTAATCATTGCAGAATACCACATATCTGTTTGTGATCGTTTTCGTTTTTCGCTTTTGGCGTATTATGTGGACTTAATTCTGCCTTCGAATGGTGGACTTCAGCTTCTCTATCTTCACTTTCGTCTTCTTCGCCTGCTTCATCATCCATAGGATTCTGGGATCCTGTTGGACTGCAATGGTTAGCACTTTCAGTCAATACTTCCTTGGACACTCGTGAGCAATTTCCCTTGGACATTCTTGCCTTCACGGTATCTTTCAAAAAGAGTAGCAAATAAAAGTAGGGCCATTTAGAAAAATTGTCTAAAATACCATCAGCTCCAGAATGAATAACTGAGATTTTTCCTAGCTCAACTGCAAACTTAAACTTCCATTTTTTCCTTAATACGTTTGCTGTAAAAATTGATAGAGTAAATAACATTAAAAGCGTTATGTTATATTTTAACTAAAAGTAAGTATATAGGTAACTATCAATAACTATTTGTTGGTTTCAGATATCTGGCGACTGGATCTTCATTTAAAGCTTTTGCCTTTTCTTTTCGGCTTGAAGAATCTACTGTAGGATGTATTGAGTCGGACACGGTAGTTGCATTGTGGGAACAGTTACAGCCGGAATATATGCCACTACCAACAAAGGACATGTTTAAAGCCATAGGAGAGGACTGTTATAAAATTTGGAACTTTCCGAATGTTATTGGAGCCATCGATGGCAAGCATATTCTTGTTCTGTGCCCAAAAAATACGGGATCTATGTTTTACAACTACAAACAATATTTTTACGTTGTTCTGCAGGCTGTAACTGACGCAAATTATAAGTTTGTATCTATCGATGTTGGTGGCTACGGGAAACAAAGCGATGGAGGCACATTTAAAGCTTCAGATTTCTACTAATCATTAATTACAAAAGAAATAGAAATTCCTGAACCGACGTACCTACCAGGAACAAACGTAAAAGCTCCGTATGTACTCGTGGGGGATGAAGCGTACTCCCTTTTAGATTTTTTGTTAAAGCCCTATAGAGGACGGGATTTACCTATAGAAGAAGAGTGTTTTGATAACAGGTTATCCCGGGCAAGAAAAACTGTGGAGTGTGCTTTTGGAATATTATATGCTAAATGGCGTATAATATACAAAGCAATCGAAACTAATGTCGATACTGCCGACAATATAATAAAATGTGTTTGTATTCTACATAATACAGTTTTAAGTAGGGAAGGGTTTGAACGTCACCTTACAGATGTTGAAATAACTAGTAACATTGAGCAACGAATAGGAGGAAGACCAGAAACTTCGGCTGCAGTTACGAGGGATATTTTTAAGGCTTACATTTCGAATAATCCTTTAAATTATACAAACTAAATAAAAAATTCGTGTTCATAGTTAATTGTAATTACTTCCTACACAATAAAACACAGATACATAAATACAGTTATTTCTCATTCTTATAGTTACCATCTACACCCATTTCTTTGCTAATATCTTGCCAGCACTTTTCCACTAAATTTCTATTACTAGGGGACTTTGCTCGTTTGTCCTATAATGCAGATTTTTTAAAAACTGCTGCAATTAGCAGTTCAGTCATCACCAGGGAGACCAGCTAAGAAAGAGCTAACCGTCAGCATCTACGCCGGAAACAACAGGCTTTAGGCCTAATATTAGTAGGAGAAGAATAGATACTATCTGTAGGCATTTAAGATATACTGTTAGTAATTCTCAAATGCTGTCAGTATATAGTACTACGAGTAGTTTCGCTGTCGAGAAAGCAATTTATTGTCATCGCTTCCAGCAAACAATCGGTGGCGAGCAAATGGAGACGAGCAAGTGGTCCTGAGAAAATTACCTAAAATCGTCTTGTACAGAGGGTAGTCACCAAATTTCGAAGATAGAGTAGCATTGGTCCAAAAGAAATTAAAGGACTGTGCTAAAATATTTAATGCAAATACGTAATTTTTTACGTGTAGGTTTAAGTCTGGGCAGCAAACATGCGTCCAGGAAGAAAATCTCTAACATATTGGCCTAGGTCAGGAAGGTCAACACAAGATTCCACAGATGAAGACAGCGTTCGTGTTGCGAAAATCGTTTATGCTATCCGTCGTGTTACAGTAGGCGAAAGGGCGCAGACGTTGATGGTTTCTTCTAGTAGAGTTAAACGGATTCTGTTTGATCGTCTTTATTTGTCGAAAGTGTCTGTAAGGTAGATGCCTAAAAATAATTTAATTTTCGATAAACAAAAGCCAGTAGAGTGTTCGATAGAAAAATCTCAGCGACCTCAGCCAGGTTCGACTCCGCACCCCTTGGATCTAAAGGCAAATGCGCTAACCACTAGACCCCCGAGGCTGGCTAAAGGGCAATTAGACATAGATCTATCACATCCGGTTAGAAACCACAATCACTTGTGTGTGATCCTAAAAACATATGTAGAAATATCGCGTTAAGTTAACTTCTAGAGCATGACTGCTTCATGGCAACGTTTCCTCACATAAACCCAATGTTGCAGTTACTAGCCATTTGTGCATTAGGTCTTATTTTGGCGGCCCGAGCCACTGACCTTATTGCCGTAACCTTACCTTTTTAGTTTTTGGTTACTTAAAAATATTAAGTAACAATTAAAGAGCGAAAGCATTCTAAACAATTCCACAGTGGCAGCAGCAGTAGTGAGAATTTTGAGTCCCAATAATATTATTTTTTAAAAGTTAGTAATTGTCAAAGTGTATACTTAGGTGTTAACAGAGATTATGTTGAGCAATGATAATGAATCGTTGAGCTGCTGTTTTTCTGACCTAGTTAGGCTGGAAAGATTTGGAACTCCCCTCGTTGCATAAAATGTAGCTAGTCATGTTGTTTCAGCTGCTAAATCTAAATTTTTTTGATATTTCACGTTCTTGGATGAACTTTATTTTTATTGGTATCCTGGAGACCTGAAACAGTTAAAACAATTTGTTCACTGCTTTTCTAAAAACTAGCAGAATTACAGAAATACACTATTTGAAAAGATTGTGTTATGAATTAGCACACACAAAATAAACTAATTCATTTCAAGAACTAGTGTCTGTACACTTTATTGTATTAAACTGATATTTAACTAATAGCATGTGAATATAGGGAGGTATCGAAATTTCCTCGAATTTTTTACTATCGGAGAAGGTAAATTTTGATTTTTAACATCGGGACTTCAAGGGAAATTGCCGAAAAATTTACGCTTATTACAGATATTCAATGATTTCGTACTAAAACTTGAATTTTAGATTTTAAAAGAATCTTCTGGATATGAAAAGGCTTTGCATGTGTGCAGGCATCTCTGAAATGGATAGTTCAATTTTGTTATTGATTAGACCTTATAACATGTTGAAATAGCGTACTTTCAAAATTTTAGGAATTTAAACACAAACTTGTCTCTGTATATTTTGCTTAGATAGTCATCGGCAATAAAAAATAGGAAGGTGTACAAAACTATATTTATTTGTTGCAAAAGTACGTTTGTTTGATTCTTCTCTTAATTATTGAAGATTTTAATTTTAATCTCTTTGTTCAGAAATTAGCTTACAAATCTACATACGTTTAAACTTGTTATTATTATCATAATCAGAGTTATAAAATGAATGCAGCACTGTTAAAATTCGATTCGATCAGAACTCACTGGTGGTGACAGGCAGGGGGCATGCAATAGATACCTAATAAAACACAGACTTACTGATCTGTCAATAAATACTGGGGAGTTGTACTGACCGGCAGTCGTCCAGCACCCTACCCCTTGATTGGGATTCGAATAAGATACGGAAGCTCGTCTGCCGGCTAGCTGCTATAGCAGCAGCCACTCGTAAAAGTCAGTCAATGCTATACTGGCATTGATGTTGCATTCATAATAATAATTCTATTTCTATTTCTAAATTGACAGGGCCCAGATGTGCAGCACTCAGACCTTTTGATCCACTGTGCATCCTGTGTGTTGCGTGACTCATTAGAGCAGATCCAACCTTTTGATGAAGGCCAGGATCTGTCTCAGTGGGGCTCTTCAAATGTCCTCAGGTTCTGGAAACAAGACGCCGAAGACCCTGACTCTGAGAGTGGCAAGCGCTGCACATCGACAGAGTACATGAATAGAGGTTTCTTCTTCTGTTTTACACTTCCGACAGAGGGCATCCTTTCTGATTCCCAATGTGGTTAGGTGTTTGTTTCAGATGGCCATGGCCTGTTAAGAGGCCTACTATGGCCTTGATGTCTTTCCTCCCTAGATTTAATAGGAAGTCTGTTTGCTTTTGGGCTGGTCATTCTATGAGAAGTCTCGCTTGCCTAAACGGCTGTTGTTTCCACCTTTGAACATGCTGACTTCTCAGTCTGTCCAGGATAGTGGCCTTAATTGAGCTTTGAGGTACCCTCACTGCTGGTTCGGGTCTCCATAGGTGCTCTCTATAATAATAATAATAATAATTAGACGTAGACGCATTTTCCATGCCACTTGCGTCAACTGACTACCTCCCGAATGATTGCTATGTAAATAATGATTGACTATGCCGCACACATTATCTATTCATAGGGTTACTTATATTCACTACGCTACTGTTTCCAACATCTGCTTACATAGACACATCAATCTTCTATAATAACTATAATAGGACTCACTGCTTCTAAACCACATATAATAACAAGCAGATAATACGCAACCGCAAAACAAAAATAATATAAGTTATCAGAGTAAGCATAGAGGGGGAAATACTTGAGGTTGTCGATGAATATGTATATCTAGGCCATACCATCCGGCTAGGAAAACAGAATCAAACATCTGAAACATCTCGAAGGATAAGACTGAGTGGGGCAGCTTTCGGCAGACTTGGTTACATTTTAAAATCTCAAAGCATCCCGTTGCATTGTTTCAATAGTCGTAATATTTATAATTCTTGAATTAACTGAAAGAGCAATATTGTCCTGTATTTAAAGTTATCTCGCAAAATTATGGATAGCTATAATTTCTACTATTTCTATTTTGTGAAAATTGCTAACAGAAGCTAATGGAAACATATTATAATATACAAGCCTTTTAAATTATTTTCGTTAATACATTTACAAATATGAAGAATTTGTTTTACATGTGAACTGCATTTGCGGAAACGCACTGAGCATTACGCCAAACATTTGTAAACTGTTACAATATTTAATAATATACAGGGTAGTATATCTGAAGAAGCGCAGTTGTTACTGTGGTTATCATCGGAAGTGCCATATCAGATTTTGTAGAAAATATTGCCCCAAACGAAAACTTAAAAAAAAATCACAGTTGAGCTAGAAGCACGTGCAGATATTTTTGGACAAACGGTATCATCATCATCATCATCATCAACAGCCTTTCCGTCCCACTGCTGGGCATCGGCCTCTTCTCTGCCACGTGTTTCTCCTCAGCGCTAAGGTAGAAACACGGGGGACCTACAGTTTAACGTCGAATCCGAAAACGGTATATGCAGGAATTATTTAGAAAACCCCAAGTGTCTTGTATTTTGATTATCAAACGATTAAAAGGCGTATTATGACAAAATTGTTTCTAGTTTGAAGGTTAAGAATAGTTTTTTTAAAAGTAACATGTAGAAGTTTCTATTTTTTTAAGTTTTTGCAATATTTATGCAGGAACGCAATTTTGGCAGATTATTCAATAAACAATAATAATAGTCACTACGGTGTTTTAAATTTAACGTTGACAGTAATCGAATTTCATAATTAATCCTGTCAGAATAGTATATTATGACGGATGCAACATGCTGTCAAATGTTATTGGTTAAATCATATATACGTTGAATCAAATAGCTAAACCAATACTTCGATTTAAATGGTTTTGTGTGGTTATAATTATAAGGTCTCTAAATTGAAGCATGATTTCAACTTGTATGTTTTCTTCTTATAAATTATTTTCAAATTATAAAATATAGTTTCAAGGAATAAAGTACATTTTAGGCATTTTCAAATATTATTAGTTAATTAGAAATAGAAGTTCATGCTAACATAACTAACATACTAAAAGTGCGATAGGAAAACTTGTGAAGCGTATACCTTAACGGCCAGAATCTTAGATGATTTGGTGGTTAGTTGTTACCACACATTAATAGGCACACAAACGAATCTATTTCAAAATAGGTTTTCGTGAAAAGAAATACGTTTCTTGTGGAACCCTATTTCTGAAATTGATGGAATATTGATGTTCATTGAATTCATTTAATCCTAGCCCGTTCACCAGATTATTAGGAGGCATTTTCAGGTACAGTTCATCAGCATTAGATATAACAATCGATGAGCTCTGATGATAAAGTATGGAATTAAGAGGAAGGAGCCTTACAAATCTAGAGGCGAGAAAAAGCGCTCAGAGATCAAAGGCAGTGACAGTTCCGGAGCGGAGATGGACACTCCCTAACAAAGTAAGCTAGCAGAAATATTATCAATGGACAAAAAACACATATGTGTGAGGATCAAGTTCTAAATTATGTTGGTTAAAATAAATGAGTATATATTAGAATAATCACTGTTTAGTGGATTACTGTCGTAAGCGTTTTAAATAGCAGTATTTACGTATACATCAATAAAGCCACAAAAGTAATTGTACCTATGATATATGGATTATCTAATTGTCGTTGCTCACTGATATTCACACATTTGTTAAAGTATTATTCTTTCATTGTAGTGGTACCTACGAAAAAGAGCAATTAACACATAAATATACTTGAAAGTAGGTATCAGTATTCTCTTCGTGTACTGCGGAAAGAGATGCCAAACAACTATTTTATTCAAGTTACCTCATTAACTAATGTAGTACTTGATTTAAATATAGTTTGAGATTTACTAAATTAAACCAAGTTTTAGCTAACTGCTTAATGAAGTAAATATGTCCCATTACTGGCATGTCATGTTGTACATGGTCCGGCAGAATTATAGACTGACACGATTTAAAAACTTTTTCAAATTTTTCAAATTTTTCAAATTTTTTAACATTTTGGAAATTATTTTTGAAGCATAAGGAAAATACTAGCCAATTTTTGTTACTGAATAATTTATTTATTAAAAACATTAAGTTTTAAAGATTACATCACTCAAATGTCGGCATCTATTCTTA
>JABXWE010026131.1:0-14689 GCA_014611495.1 Limonius californicus
CTATTATAGGATTGGAGACCTTAATTATCAATTGACCCTCGTATATCTTAAAAAAACATAGAAATGTAGATGTATTTTTGATTTCGACACCATTTTATATTCGCTCGCTAACTGTACGTAATAATTTATTGTATGCATATTAAGAAGGTTAACGGTGCTGGCAATTCTGATTAAATTACCAAAGCAGCTTTATTGAAATATTTTTCATAGTTAAAGGTATAGGAGTATTTTAAATTCAGTAAACGGAATGGTATGTAGGATACTAAATACACACACCCAAGCTTATATGGAATCAGCCAGTGTGTCCGATTTTGTTAAGCAGTACTGAAATTTTGTTAATGGAAAATGAAAGTCCCTTTATACGAAACCAGTTTAATTACTAACAATAAGAAAAATGTAACAAATGCTTGAAATTAACAAAAATGCACTAAAAATGTATAAATTAAAGAATTGGAATGGTTGATTAATAGTTATTTATTATACGAGCGGATTAAATGAATGTTTAATGAGCGATATGTTTAACAGCGCAAGCGGCGCAGCCGCGAGCGCGTTAATATCGCAGGTTAAACATTCATTTAATCCGCGAGTGTAATACAACGTTTTATTCAATTTTGCCTGATATAATAAGTCCAATTCTGAAGAGAAAATTTTAAGGAAAGTCATCAAATAGGCGAATTTTATGATTATCACGACAAGATCACAACTTCTGTGCCCCGTTACCTTGACAACGACGAAAATTTTTATAAACACATTTCAAAAAATATTATTCGTGCGTCGAGGAGTTTTCCGCGAAAATAAAATGGATAATTTGTGCAACGAATTGGATCATGATGTTTTTTCTGGTCCAGAACACGGTTTGGTTGATGATGATGCTATAATGGAAAAACTGCTTCCTCGGAAATCGAAGGATTTATACAAGAAAGTGTACCAGAAATTTTGCAACTGGCGAGCAGAGAAAAAAGCAGTATGGAGTTACTGCTCCATGTTAAAGGCCTGTCTGATGGCATTTGAGAATGTTGACATTGGAAGGTGAGTGGGAATACTGTGTATAAATGACATAAATACTGTTTTATTTTATTTTTGATGTAGGTTTCCAAAAGTGAAAGTCCTCCTAAAGCAGAATTCAAGAGGCTTTAAGCCTAAGGAAGGTTCTTAGCCGCGACGAAATTTTGAGGTTCATTCATATTGCACCGGACGAGAAGTATTTACTTGCAAAGGTTAGCATCATTGAACCCTGTTTACCTTTTAATTGTGAAATAACATTGCAGACTATACTTCTGATGGGTATTGCTGGTGGTTGTCGCATTGGAGAACTGGTCAAAATGAAAATTGACGATGTGGATGACAGAGGCAGCGTTCTGGTTGTTACATTACCAGATACAAAGACAAATAAATTCCGTGTATTTACCGTCATCAATGAGACGGCTATGAATGCCCTGGACGTTTATAGAAAGTATATGAAGCTGCGGCCGGCGAATGTGGTGCACAGGCGACTTTTTATAAACTACCAAAGTGGAAAATGCACGGTTCAACCCGTCGGAGAAAACAAAATTCGAAAGATCCCTAGTTTAATTGCGACGTTCCTGGGTATTTCAGAACCAGAATTATTTACTGGCCATGCCTTCCGACGGACCTCCGCTTCACTTCTGGTCGATCGTGGCGGAGATCTCTTGGAGCTCAAGAGACATGGTGGGTGGTCCTCGAGTTCGGTGGCCGAAAATTATATCGTAGATTCCGTCTGCAAGAAAATTCAAACCTGCGAAAAAATGTTTGGAGCCAGTTCTACTTCAATCCTGCCCCCTCGGGAAGCAGAGATAGAAGCGAAAGCATCTGTTACACCTAGTGCAAGTAGTGTCAGTAAGACTGCCGGAGCGAGCTCTACTTTAACACTGCATTCCAGTGACCTAACTTTTGAACAGAAATCATGTGTTACACCTAGTGTAAGTCCTGTTCCAACGCTCAGTTATGGAAGTGTAAATTTTGATTCCGGGAGCGTACAAAACTGTAATATTTTTATTGTTAACCAAACATCGTTAGAAGATATTCATAACTTATTGCGATAATTAGGTATTTTGATTGTAATTTCAAGCAATTCGTAGAAAATATTCTACCTATAACCTCAAAACAGCGGATTAAAATTTTTAATCTACTGCTTATTAAAATTTTAATGCGCGGCCTAAATAAACAATGACTTTAATAGTTTGATTTGACGTCAATAAACGTCAATTTATATGGCAAAATTGAATAAAAAAAAATAAAAACTTGTTTTTCACTTTAATAGTCAGTGTTGCCACCTCTAGCCCTAATACAATCTTCAATCCGACGGGGAATGCTTCTAATCAAATTGTCAGCTTGGTCATGAGGTAAGTTTGCCCATTCCTCTAGAGCGGCTTGAATGAGCTGATCCACATTTCCTGGATTATCCCTTCGAGCTCTAATCCTGCTTTTAATGAAGTCCCACACATGCTCAATGGGATTAATATCCCAGAACAGTGACATCTTCTCTTTCCAGAAAGTCTGTGGCAACTCTGCTGGTATGTGGAGGGACCTTATCATGGATGAAGATGAAAATATTTTCCATTGCACCTCTCCACAGCCTAACTATGGGTTCTGGGACAAAATCGACATACCGCCGACCCGTTAAACTTTGCCGTAAGGAACGTAAAGGAGTTTTTTCTCCCATCATAGGTAATACCTTCGCAAAACATTACAGTTCCTCCTTTATATCTTGGAGCAGATCTGGCAGTTTGCAGCCTAGTTTGTCCGCCTCGATCTCTTAAATCCCGAATTCGACGGTCATCTGATCTCAGACCAATTCTGGTTTCATCCGAAAAAAGGATACTTTGTCAATCTTCAATTGTCCAGTTCTGGTGTTCCAGACACCAATTGAACCCATCAATTTGTTCTGCCTGGATAACTTGGGAACCCTTAACTGTCTCCTGCTAAATAAACTTCGGGCATGAAGTCTCTGTCGTATTGTTTCAACTGAAATACCAACACCTGTATCCTGCAAAAGTTGCCTTTCGAGCTCCGGATGAGAAGATGTTGAATTTCTTCTAGCTATTTCAATTAAAAACCAGTCTTGTCGATCACTAGTTACTCTGCGATGACTTTGTCTAGGCCCGTTCTTGAGCGTTTCCAATTCTAAAAATCTTGCATAAGTTTTTGAAACAAGAGAGGCCCATCGTAGCTGCGATTTGCCTTTGTGACATTCCCTGCTCAACAAGAGCCACAATTCTTTCCCTCTGAACATTTGACAAACCTACGTAGGGCATATTACCTTTTTTGAATACAAAGTTAAATTTACTCTGACACTTCGATTTTACAACTAGACACAAATAACAAAATTTTTCAATGTGCACGTGATCAACTTTTATCAATTAGTCATCTTATTTCCAACAAAAACCTTTATCTCATATCTGCTTAATAAGTTTTCATAAATTTCTTATTATTATTAGTAAGAAATACTGGGTGATTTCACATAAGTTTGGTTGTGTATAGTAACGTTAATAATTATTGTTCTACATTTTCTGACCAATCACTACATGCAGAGACAAACTTCTTAATTAATAATTCGAAACGTGTGTTTATAAAGTTGATGTAGCAATTCGAGGATGTTCGAATGCATTCCCAAATACATCACCGTTTGATGTAATTGAATTGCGATTGATGGCTGTTAATTTATATACGGGCCACTTACCGCAAGCTTTCTCCTCTTGATCGGCTGGATCGTGGAGACCAGTCTCTGCTACTGAATCTCTGTCTTTGGGAGCCTATCGTGCGTCTCGTGTGCCAGCTGTTGAAACGATGTCTGACGGTGTTTTTCACTTCCGTATTGAGGAAACAGTAAAACAGAGCTACTGTAAATCCCTGCAAAAATGATAATTTCATCATTCAGATATCTACTGCTTGGAAGTGTTATCTGGGTGACAGAATGAAGCAGAAAAATAATTATTTTTTAAATTTGGGGTGGATGCTAACTTGGAATAGAATGTTTTATTATTGGTATAACCGGAGCTACAAAAGTTACAGTTATGAAAATATTAATTTCGTTTACAGTTCAAATAATGTGCATGCGGTTGCAATGACATTTAGGTGGTTAAATTACAAGGCGAACTCAAGAACTTCTCTACCTAGGCGTGAAACAAAAGAGACATAAAAATGTAAATAATTATGTTTTTCAATATATCCATCTATATCAACGCACTTACGTCATGTGTCTGGAAGTTGGGTTTTACCTTCAGAACAATATTCGTTTGGGTGACTAGAGAAGTAATTTCAGTTCGTTATCTGAGTAAAATCTTCGTCCTCTTAAATATTTCTTCAGTTTTCTAAACATATGAACCTTAAATCCACATTCCTGCAAAACAGGCACGATCTTTCGAGGCTTACAGACTCGTGCATTGTCATGCAAAAACAAGATGCTTTTCTGGCGCAAATGTTGGCGCTTTTCACAAATAGCTTTCTGTTAGATTTTTTTACAGTATTGGCATAAGTTTCTCCACTAGGTATAGTCCTTCTTGGCATATATTTGATCAACAATATTCCTTTCATGTCTCAGAAAATTATTTCATAAGTTTCCCATCGGAAGGTTGGATTTGGAATTTCTTGGGAGGTGGAAAACCCGTATGGACCCATTGCTTGGATTCTTGTTTTGTCTCAGGATTCGAATAGTGCACCCAAGATTCGTCACCAGTCACCTTTCGTGGTAGAAACTCTGAATCATTCTCTAAAGAGGACAAATGTTGGTCGCCAATTTATTGGCGGTGCTATTTTTGTTTCGGAGTCGCGAGTCTCGGAATCCATCGCGCTGACACCTTACTCAAGCCTAATTTATCGTGTAAAATGGTAGTGACGCTTCCCTCAGAAATGCCTAATTCTGAGGATATAGTTGCAACTTTCAAATATCGATTCTCCAGCACCATAGCCTCAACTTTCTGGCACATTTCTTCATTAGTCGCATTTGAAAGTCTGTTCGATCTTGAGTCATTTTTAACGAATTCCCGTCCCTTACAAAATTGTCATACCAAAATGTAACCTTAATAAGACTTCTTCTTCGTAGACCGCCGTCATCCTGTCATAGATAGTTTTTGGTCCGTTCCCTTCTTTGTCAAGAGTTTTATTACACTTCGGCGTTATACAACATTCATTTTTAATACAACCGAACGCAATATTTTTGAAACGGGTATGCAGATCTGAACAAAATTGTATATACAACTGTCAAAAACTTGTGAAAATATAACATTAATAGCACAGGCCATTAGTTTTATGGCTAGGTAGATAAGTACTTGAGTTTTCCTCGTAACTCAAAAGTTTTTAAAATTTCTGCGCTAAGAAGATATTTATATTCGAGTTTTTCCATGTTAGTTCACTTGTCCTAAGATTCCTGGTGGAACAGTGGACGTTGATACTTTCTATAATAGTTACGCGGCGTTATCACTTAAGAAAAGGATCATGCATTTTTTATTTTTAGCAAATGTGAGGTTAATCCAGAATTGTCATAATTTCGTACATAGACATAATTTTATTAATGTTTTTTAACAAGGGATTTGGTGTAACGGTGGACAAATCGTCGCTATTTCAAACCAATCATGCAACTGTAACTACTAAGAAAAAAGATTCAAAATAATTTATTTTCGAAAAATACACAAATATTTGTGTACGAAGGCAATACGCTTTCGCCGAATTTCAAATTCTTTACTAGGAACTAATGACACAACGTTAACGACACCTATTTTTCCAATAGCGGGAAGCTAACCCGAAAGAAAAGGCGGCATATAATGTCTGTTTCATGATGATATTTGGGTTAGCGGGGAATGGTCAAATTCTGGCGTACGCGTCAAAGTTTTGCTCATAGTTCGAAAGATTTTACATGAAATTGTGGACTGTATTTCGGTTGCTGTTTTCGCATAATATTTATGCGTTCGGAAGATGCTCAGAAATATTCGGTATACTGGAAACTTTTGAAAGTTTGATGACTGGGGACACAGTTCTGACGTTTTCTCGTGGAATACGTGACAAGATTTCGATGATTCCTCTCATCAGCTGCGTAAATTAAATACGAATTAAGTACGCTATAAAATTTGCAGTTATTCTGAAATATATTCAGGTATATTTGAGATAGAAAGACTTTTAAAGTTTCGTGTATGGGGACACGGTATTTGGAAGGTCCCAAGAATATGAATAAAACTTTGGCTTTTATCACCATACCAAGTACATACCGGTAACTGGAAAGAGAAGTATATGCAAGTATATATTATAAAGCGGCAATCCTGAAAATTTCTTGTTTGTGGTTAGTTTTGTACATAATTGTGGATCTATCAAGTGTAATCGTGGATAAAAATTACTTTTAAAGGGATTGTAACGCGACCTAGCTATAGAAAATTAAAAGTTAGAGTGTTTTGTTCATCGACAAACCATTGTATCCGTTTTTTTGTCCGCCACGGGGTTTAGGGCGGCCTACTGACCGCTGGAAAGCGAACTGAAGCCAATGTGAAAAACAATACGTATAATATACGATAAAGTAAATTGTGTTCTAGGAAAGTTCACTGACTGTAATCCACCGACAACAACCCACTGATTGGAAAATTCACCGACAGGTAAATTTTCCGCACGGAAAATTCACCGACCCGCAATTGATCCCCGATGATTAATTTATTAGAAACCATGTAACGTGGAAAACTTTTTTAAGCATATTAATTTATTTCGTATCATAAAGTATTGGGAATATTTATAAAAAATTGAAATGTATTGATTTTGGATTAATTTTCCTGAAAATGATAATGATGAATTTTCGAATCAAACCCAGCTTTTATTGAAATCATTTAATTGAAAAAAATACTTCTGAAATATTATTTACACGCATACAATTATGTTGTTACCTAACTAGTAATTTATATTATGTGCCTCACCTCTCAAAAACTCCAAAACGTTGTATCTGTCGCAACTAATTCGCAACTACTCTGAAAAGTCTTTCAGCACATACTCTATATTTCTTACGCGTAGAGGTACCTCGTTGGCTACTCACAGATTGTTCTATGTATTTGCGATGTTCTGATGCTCTGCTCATGCTATATCGCTTCAATAAACTTCCAGATATTAGGCTGTTGTGCAGATATTTGAATTTCGATTCCACGATGCCCCCCTTCAATTGAATTATTTGTCTTCGAAACACGGTGTCTTACTCCTTCATGGCAGTTCCAAATTTCTAGGCAGAAGCGGAGCATTCGCCGTCCCATGTCGTTGAGACGTCCAATCTAGCAGTTCCTAAGTATCACCGCTAAGAACCTCAAATGCTTCTACCAGATCTTTTGTTGGGGCAAAGGCCATCGCAGACAACAATCGCATTTTCATTGCAAATTCGTCGTACCTTATTTGAAGACCTTCTGCCCGAATCCTTCGGAATATACACTGCGAGAAATGGAAGAAACATCCTCGATGTCTAGCCCTTGGAAATTATTGACGAATAGCACTGACTGTGACGAAATCGGTCATAATTGCTTCTGGGGAGGCATCTGATTGAAGCTGTTTTACTTGTTGTAATAACCTAACATATGTGGCCTCTGTCTTGTCTGGTAGTAGAGCATACAAAAGCTGAATTGAATCATTCACATGAATACCATAGAGTGTGTAGAGTTGGTAAAGCAAATGATGCACTGCTCTAAAAGTTCCGTCCCCAAAGCAATGTTCAGATGAGGCCAATAACCGGAGATTTTTTGCGGTGGAAAATGTGACTATTCTATTTTCCGTCGGTTCTGAATCAAACAGCAAGAACGGTTCACCTTCTTTAGTTATCTTGTACTACTCAGGAAATACATTTCGTGTCGGGTCATAGGCAAAGCTGGTGCTGCTGTTTCCTTATTCTGATGTTTCGTGTTGTTCTTTTGAACTGTCGGTTGCCGCAATATGTCCTGCAGCAGCTTGGTTAAGTTCCACAGACGCATTAGATATAGGTAATATATTGGGGCGCTTCTTGGCTATTTATTGCACGATCACGTACAACATCTTCCATCTTCAAAGCATCTACATGAGTTGCATCCCCAATATAGTTGTGAAATATGCTGTTTTCCCTTTTCACTCGTGACGAATTGAAGGGCCATTATGGTTAATGAAAATGCGTAACTGAAGTATCACACTCGAAGAACTTTTTGAAACTGACCTCTCTGAATTTTGTAGTATGAATGAATGAGAGAGGAAAACAAAAACATTTTTATATCGTAACAATAAATTTTAATAAATAAATCATCGTAGATCAATTGTAGAATCGGTGAAATGTCTTTTCGACGAATTGCGGATCGGTGAGTTTTCCAGTCGGTGAACTTTCCGTCGGTGAATTGCAGTCGATGAACTTTCCGGATACCGTAAATTGGTAACAGAGTCTTGGTACTGTTCTGATTGTGAGAAAATCAGATAATATTTTAGATTAGGGTTGTGTGCATTATGTTCCATAAGAATAGTAATTGAAAAATGTCACTAAATTCATTCCATAAAATAAATGAAACAACTTTGTCTGCCCCACGAAATATATATTTCAAATTAAAGAAAATGGTAAGCGCTTTCGCAGTAAATCTTACTGCATCCTTAGACCCAAAAACAAAATTTCAATCTAAATCAAGAAAAAAACACATATGTAAAGGCAGTTGAGGGCAAAACTTAATACATACCTCGTCAAACAGTAAAACTGAACCAAAAACGTCATCAACGGCACATCAAAATTTAACTAAATCAAGTACACATTTTTAAATTTAAATTGCAAATAACCTTTGGCCAGCCGGCCAAAAGCTAACAAAACCATTAAAGGATGTAAATACACCCCAAAAATTAAAAACAACTACATCCGACCACTTATAAAACAAAATGGACGAATAAATATCACATTTGACAAAATTGAAAATTTATTTATTTATCCTTTAATGGTTTTGTTAGCTATTGGCCGGCTGGCCAAAGGTTTTTTGCAATTTAAATTTAAAAATGTGTATTTGATTTAGTTAAATTTTGATGTGCCGTTGATGGCGTTTTTGGTTCAGTTTTACTGTTTGACGAGATTGAAATTTTGTTTTTGGGTCTGAGGATGCAGTGAGATTTACTGCGAAAGCGCTTACCATTTTCTTTAATTTGAAATATATATTTCGTGGGGCAGACAAGGTTGTTTCATTTATTTTACTGAAAATTCCCCATTATGAGTTTGGACATCAATCTGATGTAATTCATTCCATATATGTCTTAAAATGTAGATTGATTTTACCGTACCTTTGGACTATTTTTGGCAATTTATTTACAACTTTTTATAATTGTTTGGTAATTTTTTTTGCCTTATTTCGTTTTCGGATATGTGTACTACTAGTTATTGAAAACCAGAAGTGGAAAGGTCGTCTGTTAATGTAACTACGGTGATATTAATAAATAGCTGAGAAGTGAGTGTAAATATGGTATCACCTTTTATTAATGCGTGCCCATTCGAAATTCGCAGCGTAATTCGGTTTCTTCATGCAAAAAGAATCCCGGTGTGTAAAAATCGCAGCGAATTGGTATCTGTGTATGGTACTGTAATATCCCGTAAGTAAGTTTCGGTATGGTGTAAAAAATTGGATGAAGGAAGGGTCGATTTGCGCGATGAAAAAAGATCTGGAAGACCACGATTTTCGGTTACAGCTATAAACATTAATCGGGTAAATGAACTGTTACAGACAGATCGCAGACTTAAAAGTGAGAGATATGGCAGTTATACTAGGAATACCGAAAACAGTTATTCACGAGATATTGACTCAATAATCGGTTTACAAAAAAATTTGAGCAGGCTGGTTTCCGAAATGTTTAAAAGATCTTCAACGAGATCTTCGCATGGAAATCTGCCTCCAAAATCTTATCCGTTACAACTAAAATCCGGACGTTTTAATGGATATTGTTACAGGTGACGAAACATGGGTTCACCATATTACACAGTGAAAGTAAAGTTGATTCGATGGTGTGGAAACACACAACGTCTCCTCGAACAAAAAAGTTTCGGCAAAATGTTTCAGCAAAAAAGTGCTCGCAACCGTTTCCTGGGACGCCAAATGATTACTTCTTATCGAATTTATACGATATGGTGAAACTGTTAGTGCTACACGTTATTGAAAAATTTGATAGCTGCAATAAAGCGTGAAAGGCCTGGTTTATTAGCGCGTGGTGTTAAATTTCTCCACGACAACGCTACACCACACACAGCAAAAGACACGAGAAATCTCCTTAAGTCGTTCAATTGGGAGGTGTTGAAACATCTACCACACAGTCCGGATTTAGCCCCCCAGATTATTGGTTGTTTGGCCGGCTGAAGAGATTTTTGGGCGGTAAGAAGTTTCAGAGCGGCGATGAAGTGATTGCTGCTACGAAAAAATGGATGCGGTCTTGGACACGACGTTTTTTGAGACGGGTGTACAAAAACTCGTTCTACAGTGGAATAAGTGCCTACATCTTAAGGGCGATTATGTGGAAAAGTAGTATATATACTTGTAGATGTAGTTTAATATGTATTAAAATAAATCTTGTCTGTTACAAAATTTTTAAGTCTTTGATACCTTAGATTCCGGACACGCCTCGTAGAAACCGCTAATTTTTGCCTATTTTGAAGCACTTTAGTAGCCCCTTAACGGTTCCTTCTGTAGTAATTCGTTGAAGGAAACGTTACTACAAAGGTTCTATACGTAAAATATATACGCGAGTTGCTGAAATACGGTGATTTGTGGTTTCAGAGGGAGGGTAAATCCCGTCTGAATAAAATTTCAGTTACCACAGCGGGACACAACAAATGATTTCTTTCAGATTAGAACGTTAAGGGAGAATATGGTAATCTGAAGTGCCATACGCACCTGAGTAGATAACAAAATAGCCCTGGCGTTATCATAAATGCTTTTAGAAATCCCATCTGTGGGACCCACGATGACGAGGATGTAAGTGACTCCCAGAAGTGGGATGAGGACAAGCAGGGCCTTCGCGGCTTTCCGATACTGTTGAGTTTCAGCGCTGTTTGCGCTACGGAGCTTCGTAATCAGGACCTGGAAAATATAATATACAGGCAATTGCATTTAGTTTGGGCGAGTTCGCCTGGCAGGAAGCTGCGTCAATTTTAATTATGAAGCCTTCAGGCTATAGGTAATCAAATTTCCTATGATTTAATTACCGTTTTTAAGATAGGAATTGGTTTTTCTGCAGAGACTGGTGCTATGCAAATTTAGTCTGAATTCAAATATTGATGTGCGGCAAATTGTAATTAATATTCCGCATGGGTTGAGCGTATACCGTCGGAAATTTCTTAATAATTACTGAAGTTTGAGGTTAATGTAACAGTGTCGAGTTAGACGTAGTTTGCAAAGGATCTTACGGCGTACTAGTTACACAGGCTTGAGTTAACTACAGAATGTAAGCAAGACTCTTGTTAAATAGGGACGAGAAATCGACTGGCTGACTTCCCACGATATTAAACCAGCACGGTAGTTTCGATCCTTTAACAAAGACGCCCACATAATTAAAGTGCTTAATTATATCGGTTTGATCTTGAAAGTGACAAAAGTTTTAGATTGACGTCTACAAAACGGTTACGTCAAAAATATCAGGTCTGTTTAGCAAAGAGTAAAATAGAAAGTCATTTTCTTATTTTAGTTCGGGATTCAGGTTCGGCTCTCCCAATTATACTTGCAATTTACATTAAATACTAAATGAGAAGCAGTTATATAGGTATGTAATGAAGAAAATTCAGCATGTAATGTTTAGTTGAACTATATAAGGTATATATACAGGGTATTTCAAAAATATGTTCAGATATTTTACCCACTTATAGATCTCATCAATACATACAAAACAGTCGCAATAAACACGGGTTAGAAAATCAACCGTTTTCGAGTTGTTTTAATAAAATAAATATTGCTTGTTATTATTTCAATAAGTTCCCCACCCATTAAAACAAACAGCCGTGTAAATTAAACATTTTAATTACAAATAATTAAAGTAGATGTTCTGCATGTCCTCCTTCCATTTTTACACATCCTTCGCATTTCCGTAAAATTGAACGCTGCATTCTTTCAAAGATTTCCGGATTCATACGAACAGTCTGGCAAGCATGTTCTATTCGTTCTCGCTATTCGTTTAAATTATTAACGTGGCTTGAATAAACTAACTACTTTAAATACCCCCAAATACAAAAGTCGAGCGAATTGAGGTCAGAACATCTACGCGGCCACATAACTGGGCCACCTCGCCCTATCCACCTACCGTTGTAATTTTAGGGTATGTCTATGATTGAAAAATGTGCAGGCGCCCCATCGTGCATCAACCACAAATTCATTCTATGAATGAGGGTAGATCTTCTAACAACAGTGGCAAGGAATTTCGCAAAAAGTCAAGATACAGTTGGCCAATCAAACGGATCCGAAGAAAGAAGGTCCTATCGCGCCAAACGTTAATTGAAAATCGTTGTTGATGATTCGATTCAATAATTGCATGAGGGTTTTTATCTGACCAAACATGGCTGTTGTGGAAACTTAAAATGCAATTTCTTATGAAACTCGCATCGTCAGTAAATAACACTTCACTAACAAAGTTTGCGTTTTCCGCAACTCTTGCTAGTGCCCATTGGCAAAACACTAAACGTGTAGCATAATCAGACACAAAAAGAGCGTGTACCCTTTGAATATGGTATGGGTACAATTGCTCCTGACGTAACATTCTCCAAATTAGGGAAGCATTAATATTTATTTCGGCAGAAAGTCCTCCACTACTAGTACCTGGATATTATTCAATCTTCAATTTAGGCCGACCACTAGCAACGTTTCTTGATCTAATTGCGCCAACTTTGGATACAAGTTGACACAAACTTAAAAAAAAAATTGTCACACGGAAGTGCCCGGTTCGGAAATGCTTCGACATACAAGCGACGTGCCTCATAAGAATTACCATTGGCCTTACCATACATGAAATGCATATATGCCCATGTCCGTATTGGTATACATATTCCAACATCAACAATAACAATATTGACACTTACAAAAACTCAAACAAATGTCGTTTTATACACTACCACTAGCAGACGTGATAAATGCGATTGTGCTACTCCTACTTTGCGTAAATAATTTGGCTGTATCTTGAAAACGGTTGATTTTCGAACTCATGTTTATTATGGCTTTTTGGTTTGTATTGATGAAATCTATAAGTGGGTAAAATATCCGAATGTAATTTTTAAACACCCTGTATACATATAAGCTAGTGTTACATCTAGCTTAATTAATAAGAAGCTAATTTTATTCTGTCTTTTATTTTTAGGACGACTTCTACTTGTTATTAAGTAAGTACGCATGCTACTGGAGTGACCCCGTTAAATGTTCTCTCGGTATATGGGTAGGTATTTTAAAAATTTAAGAACTAGGCGGTATTATTCTGGACTTTGAAAATCCATTCGACTAAGAACTACTGTATTGTTATTCTAATCTAAAATAGAATAAAATACAATTATCTATGCTAGGAGGTAATACTTTAAATGGAGATACATCTTCACTTTTTTAATGAGTTTTTAAATAAAGTGTGAAGCGTAGCCTACGGGTTTGATAATAATTTAGAAGTCTCAACGTGGGTATTTACATAATCAATATATTTTCTAAATTTATTGTATTAGTCAGATCAGCACACTGTTGTTGTTTTTACATAGACTTAAATATAACAATACATTCACAAGTTTGAGGTCACTCTAAAGGCCCCCTTGTCCCTAATATATTATACATATATAATATATGAAGAATACCGGTCTAGGACATTCGTGCGCGGCCATTAGGGCGCCGCCGTTAGGGCCCCGCTGTTAGGGCGTTAGACACAAGGACGAGAAGACACTAGGGCGCGAGCCGTTACGGCGCAGAGACACTAGGGCGCGAGTACGTTAACCCTTTCACTGTATATGTACCTCGGGAGGGACATCAATTTCTATAGGATCAAATAGGCCTATTATAGAGGTCTGCCCCACTCACTGTTTTTGTCCCTATACAGGGACCCATACAGAACACGCTGTGTCAGCTAGTGTGATCTGTGAAGAGAAATTGTAACTAATTATGTAAATAAAGTTATTGGTTATGTTAGCTACGTTGTAGGTCAGTTTTGAGCGTTGCTGTTATTGAATGTATATTCGTTACATATTCAAAGAAATAGAAGTTTTTTTACATTCTACGGTAAGTGAAAGTACTTAGTACTTTAGTACTTTAGTTTAGTTTATTTCGTTTTAGTTGTTATTTATAGTAGTCTGACGTGACGTTGAAAATGTATGTCCCCACATAGGGACAAACACAGTTGGTAGATCAGTTTTGTTATTTTTACTTTGCGAAATAAAATAGCTTTGCGACGCAGTGTTGTTTACAGAGGGTTTCGATATAATTATTGTTTTTTTTTAGAAAATGTCCCATCATAACCGAAAACCCCTTACACATGAAGATCTTCTGCAACTGTTGGATAATGATGACGATTCAGATGTGCCTTATTTATCAGATGAAGGTGATTATGGATGGGATAAAGAGGATGAAGAAACGAATAAATTAGATGAGTTCGTCGAGGGGACAGATGACGAAAACGAGCTTGAAGATATTTTTCATGACCAAAACAATGAGAATAAGGATACTACAAACACTGAATCTGAAAATAACAAAATAGATAACTTACTTGTAGTGGAGAGTAGTGA